>CAJDSM010011671.1:1424-18790 GCA_903981925.1 Ostrea lurida | reverse complement strand
TATCTCCCCTTTGAATGGGGCCCGGTCCTTCTTTTGAACAAATTTGAATCCCCCCTTCACTCAAGGATGATTTGTACCAAGTTTGGTTGAATTTGGCCAAGTGGTTCTGGAGAAGAAGTCGAAAATGTGAAAAGTTTACGACGCTAACGACACAACGACGACAACATACAACGGACAAATTTTGATCAGAAAAGCTCACTTGAGCATTCAACTCAGGTGAGCTAAAAATATAACAAAATATAATGACAATAACATATAACTTTGGAAAAAGGGCTGAGAGTACTACCTTTATGGAAACAAAAGGCAAATATGCTTATTTAGTTATGTTTAAGGGTTTTTATAAAGTGAATTCCTTAAATCTAATTATCAATTTGTTGTTTCACTAAAACTAATGGTTTTAATGTCATTTTTAAAAATTTAAGGGGATGATTAATAGTACGTCTGTACTCAAAGTGATTAAAACCCTGTGGTATTTTGTTGTGCGTCACAATGCCAGCAAGCGGGGCTAACATCTGAAACGTTCTACTTTAACAAGAGGTGAGACGCCAGAAGGCACGGTGAGTAGGATGAAGATTTTGGTGGAAGGTGACGCAGTAAGCGAGGACGGAAAAGAATGTGAGGTGACGACGTGACCGTACGGTGACGACGTTGACGAACGGTGGAAGCGACGTTGACGACGCTGAGCAATCTAATAATATTGCGAATGTTTGGAATTTTTTTCCCACTTGGGTTAGGATATGTTCTATATTGCTAAAAAATAAATTAAAAATATTGTATCAATCATAATAATATATGGTAAAACTATCATTATAATGGATATATGAATAAACCAATGATTATATGTTGTTGAAAATATGAGTTATAGATACTCATGTAATATTCAGAATTTCATGATTATTTATGAGGTAAAAGAGGTCATGCATAATTATGTGTTTCTCTAGTTATAGTGGCTGATTATTGTCTTATTCGTATACCTATGTAGGCGGGAAGGGAGATAATGAACGACCAAAGGGACCTGAATTTTCTAGTCAGGTGTTTCTTCTCGAGTTATCTGGCACGGGATCGCCAGGTTTGAGTAACAATCTCCTTAAGTGTTTCGTCAGCTCAACCAGGTTTTTTTTTTGGTGCTGGCAGGAATTTCCTGAATTCGAGGGGTAGTCAACGGAAATGAAAAGGAAGGGAGCAAATGACGAGCCAAACGGATTCCAACTGACCCCCACTGAATAGCTAGTAGGTATCCTAATTGAGATTTGGCCACCGGAGATTGAACCAGCCTGATTGCTTAATTAGTCATTCATATGTTTATGTCATGATAAGTGAATTTGTCACATTCATTGTTATGTTACATCTGATGAGTGAATCTAGTCCTCATTCCATATTGTTATGTACATATGATCAAGTGATTAGTTCAATTTCCATATGTTTATGTAATCCTGATGAGTGAATTCTAGTCATATTCATTTGTTATGTAGCATTGATTGAGTGAATCTAGTCATCATTCATATTGTTATGTAATACTGAATGTTTAGTATCTTGTCAACTCAATTCATCATTCTGTTTTCCTTTTTTGTTTGTAAGTTACCGTTGGTATCTTCGTCATAGGGAGGTATTAGATATTGCAGTAAATTATGATGTAGTGTCTAAATATATGGGCTTTAGTGTGGGTGGTGTTCCCTCGTATTAAGGATTTTGGTTTTTGTTTTTGTGGTCCTTTTTCATTTTGTAAAAATTGTAATATGTTATTTGTTTATTATTAGCTCATGTATAGTACAGGGTGTAACCAGGAATTTTCAAAGGGGGGTGCACAAGACTAAGGGAAGGGGTCTGAAGTCGTAATCAGGTTCCAACTGATCCTGGTAGGGGGTGCAGGGGTGAGCGGAAGCTGAAGATATTTTAGCACTTTATTGGGTGGAGGTCATTTGTCTCGCGGGTCGTGACGGGCCATTTGTAGGGGGTCGGCGGAAACTGAAGATTTCGCATTTTTATTTTGAAATGGGGGGGGGGGGGGGTGGCACATGCACAGTGACCCCCTGGTTAGTTTGATAAAGATTGAGCTGACGGAGCTGGTCTGTTTCCTGGTGGAGGATGTTTTGGCTTCGGGAATATCGCAACCTCGATGTTCAAATGTGGAAAGGAAGGAATTTTGAGATGATTTCACTGATTTGTATTTGTTAGTATATTTTTATTTTTGTAATAGCAAATTTTTGGTTTTTGTGCTCCGAAGTATAAAATCTCTGTTTTCCTATGTATAAATTGTAACTATTACATAGGCGTCGCCCATTCGTGACAATCATTCCAGTTTGTTCCTACATATGATTGTTTGTTATCCAATCTGAACAAGAGTTTAAATAGGCATGTATATTGTTGATATTAAATGTGTGTATGTGTATATATAGTGTTGTATTGTCATGTCACGGGCCAAGTTGGGAAAATAAAGTTATCATAAATAGCGATAATATGTATGTTATTTTTACCAGAGCTATTTGATTTATTTCAGTGTGGATACGTATAATTAATGTAATCTATTGTTATGATGTTATTTGCGCGTGTTTGGTATATTATACACGTTTGAAGTAAATTTTTTGCTTTTGGTATTTGTTTTTGTATTCTGAACAGGATATGTCACTGTTGTGTTTCCGTATCCGTGTAGAAGATCTACATGAATGCTTTCACTGTCAAATCAAAAGCAAAGGCACTTCTCCCGGTAAACTGGATTTAGCAACATGAGGGTTGTAGCATATTTCCCTATGCTGATCTTGTTTGGATTTGCAGCGGGAAAAAGTATTTCGCTTTCTGGTAAGCATCGGTTGTTAAAAAGAATTGAATGTCTGCTCGGTGCTGACAAATATTGTCAACAAGAACCAATTGAGCAACGCAGCTACGGTGAAAAGAACACAATTTACATCAATGGGAAAATTTATACTGTTCATGGCAAACGTTGGGATGAGACGCCAGCGGAAGCTCTGGTGGTAAAGGGCGGGAAAATTCAATTCATTGGAACTTCAGATGAAGCATTGCAATACATGACATGTCAAAGCACGGTGCTGGACCTTGAAGGGNAGGGCGGGAAAATTCAATTCATTGGAACTTCGGATGAAGCATTGCAATACATGACTTGTCAAAGCACGGTGTTGGACCTTGAAGGATCCACTGTTCTTCCTGGTATCCATGATGTCCATATTCATCCGTTAGAATCGTCTTTGCGGGTTGCTTCAACATGTAACCTGACGTCTAACACAGACCCTGAAGAGATGAAGAACATCTTCAGAACTTGTGCAAAACGGCAGATTGGAACGGAATGGATTCTAGGGGGAGGCCATTCTATCTCCAGTATTCTGAAGCACATTGAAAGGGGCGGACGGCCTCCAAGGAAAATAATCGATGAAATTTTACCAGATGTCCCGGTAGTAATGTTAGAAGAAACCTCACATTCAGTGTGGGTGAATACCGAGGCACTCCGAAGAGCCAAAATCACGAAAGACACCAAACCACGACCTGGTGGTGTTATCATGAGAGAACACAATTCAGATGAACCTAATGGGGTTTTGTTCGAAGATGAAGGTATGTCTATAATGGAATTGGCCTTGAAGTCAACACAAAAGTTGGAGGAACTTAATTATGATGGTCTGATGTCCGGTCTTAAAACATTGAATGCTAACGGCATAACATCGGTTTGTGACGCTAGGTTATTCTGGGGCCGGAATCACGACAAAGCATGGGATTTAGTGTGCAACGAAAACAAACTCACGGTGCGAGCTGTTCTTGGATTGTGGGCATATCCACAACACAATGATACATATCAGATCCAAAAGCTGAAAGACATGTACTCTACGGAGAATCCCAATTGCTTTCTCAAGAAAAACCAGATAAAAGTTTATATGGATGGGCTATTAGATAGTACAACAGCTGCCATGGAGGAACCTTATGTGAAGAATTTGCATCTGCCAGGTATACCAGACAACAGAGGCATGAACATTTTTGACCAAGCGCGTTTAACTAAATATGTTGGAGAACTCCAGTGTTTTAACGGGCAGAACGGGTTTGATTTCCATATACATGCAATCGGTGATCGTGGTGTACGCCAAACACTAGATGCGTTCCAAGATTCCCAACATGACGGCACTCGTCATCGAATGACTCATCTGGAACAAGTTGACCCATTGGACATTGGTCGCGTCAGAGATTTAAACGTCATTGCCGATTTCCAAGTCGCTGGGACCTTTACTTTGCCGTCAAGTCGGGATCACATTGCAGAGTTAGTAGGTGACCATAGAGCATACAATTTTATTCCCGTGAAGAGTGTGTATAACACCGGTGCCATGGTAACTTTGAGCAGTGATTGGGATGTCAGTAAACTTAATCCTTTTATTGGCCTCCAACACGCCATTTCTAGGGCGAACCAATCCGTCAGCCTCAAGGCAGCTATAGAAATGTACACTATCAATGCAGCTTATGCGATGAGGCAGGAACACATTGTGGGATCACTTGAAGAAGGAAAAGATGCAGACTTGGTCGTCATCGATAGAGACATTTTGGACCCCGCTAATGCTGATTATATTGACAGAACCAAGGTCTTACAAACCGTACTGGCGGGAGAGGAGGTATTTTGGGAAGAAAATGGCAACCACATACATGAAACCACCTGCACGCATCTCTTCTCCGCCTTCTCTTATGGAGATTGTCCCGACATGTATGAAAGATGTAGTTAATTTCAACAACTATATAATTTCTCCCTAAATATATCAAAGAGTCTAAGGGGCGGAGCAAGTGTTACGCTACGTTCCGGGATATTTATATTAGAATGGATAATTTATAGCATCATTATCCTGCTAGATTTAATCATTCTTGGAAATCTATATGCATTCGGTTGTTTACAATTACGGGTGATAGTGTTGCTACGTGTACATATGACTGATTGGCAAACTTGCTTCATCCCCGAAGTCTATAACCTTCAGGCTCGTTTATTTAAACATGGTGTCATCATCATTTCCATATGCGTAGTTTTTGCACAATTTTAAGCCATATACATGTTATATTCTTAATCAACATTCCACGTCAAGATTGGCGTGTATTAATTGTTTTAATGCTGTCTATTTGCTTGCATACATGTACATGTAATCGGTTACAATTATTCATTTCTTATTAAATATAACGCACTGTAATTTAATACACGCATTGTTTTGATTGGTGAGAACAGTAATGGAAATGATACACACCTCAGTGTGCAATAATTATTCTGATGCACACATTATGTTGATTGGTGAGAACAGTAATGGAAAAAATACACCCCCTCAGTGTTCAATTATTATTCTTGATGACATGCATTAATCAACTACGTATTATGAGCGCTAATAATTAAAATTGATGCGCAATTTCAATTTGATCAATGACTGACTAGTAATCGATGTTCATGGCGCCATTTATTGAGGGATTTAATTACAACAACACACACACACACCACACCAACACACACACAAGCACAACCACCACACACACCACACACACCACACAACACAGACACAATCCACACCTGACACACACGACCACACTCACTACAGCACACTTGTGTCACCACTACTATCACGACACACCAATGGTTCACACACACACACATAACACACACTAGCGACAGCACACTCATTTTCAGCGTTTGATTTTCACACAGCGACAAATATATATACTATATGAATCGTTGTCCGATTCACACAGGTGCAGAAACTTGTCCGGATAAGCGAGGCAAATCCATACCTTCGGTGGTATTTTGTTTTTCAATGCCAGTCGTTATAAGAACATACCGACGTAATAACGCTATAAAGGTGCAAAAGTTAAAAACATGAAAAACAGTAAAATGTTTTAGTCAGCATTGGAGTTTCTGGAAATCCGGCATGATCTTTCAAAGCGCAGATGAAAGCAATATGGCTGTATCAAAATTGTTCAAAATAGTCGTGTATCAATATTATTTTTATACATTTTGTCGATAGGTATTTCAATTAAAACTTTGATAAGATATGAAATATGACGTGTGTAGTTTCTCTTTAAATACCATGCATGGCTTACACCTTTTTTGAGTAATTCCAAAGGGGAAATGAAACATTGTAGGTTTCTTTTCATCGCTGTTTGGTGAGCTGGGTATACAATGAATTATATACTATTATGCGTGAAATTTGTGTAAATCCACATCTCAATATATGTCTTATTCACTCTTAAATTAATGAGGAGCTAATTGTTGTAGATATAAATCATCCTAAGATTTCCCTTTTGCATATATTTTTGTGGCACTGCATATCAGTCTATCTATTGTTGTTTATCGGTATGCATTTTTTCAGCTTAAAAAAAATTGTGTAAATTTGGTTCATATAGTTCAATTAAAACTGGACAAATATGAGCAGAGAGATGTTAACTCGTAAATGGGGCATGGAAGTGTCTTTGTGGCATCTTCATCTCGATCCATTGCTGCTGTTATTCGCATTGGCGAAGCTTACTGCAGTTGCTTCGTGAAAACCATTCTATCCTCATAGGTTTTTGCATGGTGTTGGCAGGTGTCCCAGGTATGAGTAGCGACATCCTAAGTTGATGATGGAAACTAGAACATTCGTTAGGAAGCGATTTAAAAGGGAAAAGATATAGATAATATCTTCCATTTCGCTCAAAGACCAATTTATTATAATTTTTGTTTCGATACTAAATTGTTGATCGAACTAGTTCATTAATTAGATAAATTAATGCATTGAAGGAGGAAAACGTAGAGACAATATCAGAGGTTCTGTCTTCCTTCTAGAAAAGCCCTCATAAGAAACGCGATAAATAAATATTTATTAGACTTTTTATATGATGATATTTAGTAGTTTTTCGTGTGATATAAATGTATGTCTCTTCTTTTTCCATGATGTCTCTTTCTGCGAAAGCAAATCAAACAACTTGCATATATTGCATTAGCATTAATTTACGGGCAAACCCGGTGCCGCCGTGGTATTCACAGGCGCCGGAAGTCCAAATGCGGGAAAATGATCATAAAGACTTGGAAAAGGTTTTGGACCCATCTGATGTCCTGTTTTTCCGGGGGATTGTGCTGGGTAATAGTTGCCGGTACTCCATGTACCACCTGAGGCAATACTTCCATGTACCACTGAGGCACTCCAGACACAGTCTCCCCTCCGTTTTAAAAGAGGTGGAGAGAGAACCTAGCCGTGCTGAGGCTAGCGAATCTCCAATCATATTTTACATTGTACCAAAGACATATACCGACCTAGCTTGCGGCCAACTTCACAATCCCTCCGTCGTACAAGACAGGCAGGGGAAAACAAACAGGCAAGATGATGGTCACCAAATCTTCCTTACTCCTCCATGCACACCTGATCCTGCCTTCGTTTTTGTAACTAAGAAATAAGAATTCAAAATCAAGAAGCAAAAAACATGACGGAAATTTGGAAAAGTACCTAAAAATACGGAGTTTCAGTCGTAAAAATTGAAAGACTGCGCCTTCCAAAATTCTTAACATTTTTTTTTCATTTTTCAGTTGAGACAGGCTCTTCAGTGCAATATTTTTTTTCTCGTGTAACAAAATAAATCGCCGAAAGATGTCACGGTTCACTTCGTGACTGATGTAAAACCTAAACTACCGCGAATACCATAGGACCCGCGGTATCATAGGACTGGAGTATACACGGATTGACTATTGGTAGTTATATTCTACCTTTTCTATTGCGCTTGGGGATTCATTGATGACGTCCTCGAGGAGTACCGGTAATGTTCGAAGTGGCATAATACGTTTAAGCTAGGTACACTAATAAATCCGAAAAAATGTAAAGTCACTGCCCTTTTGTATAACAATTCTTTGTAATTTAAGCCGGTATCATAGAGTAAACTCTGGTCCGGCTACAGAGATCGCCAGTCTGCACGTAGTAATCTCGGAAGTGACCCTAACAACCGCCAAAATAAACTTAAACTCGTCACAATCAATCCATCGTAGGTTGGTTGTTGAATTAAAAAACCCATAACTCTTTAAAATTGCAAACCACGTTTTCATATTCAAAACATTTGAAAGTAAGGAGAATTTGTAGTACTATTATACCTCATTATTATAATTACATACAACGCGATATCTGATTGGTTTAGACAGTCACGTGGAAGGGAGGATAAAACTTCGTATCTCCCTCCAACATTGTATCCCCGACATCATGTTCCACCCCTTCAGAAGCCTCATGTGCATTTCCCCACAAGAGTTATCGTTCGTTGAACAAAAACTCCCCAGAGAAGCAAACGTCACACATGGGCTGACGTCATACGTAAACAATGTCTGTTAGGTTTCATCTTCCCAGCTTTAATGAAATTAACGATCTTCTAGCAAGTAAGGGCATGGCAAAGACAAAAAAGGTAACTAATTATCAATGAAACGTCTAAGAGAGTATCTTTACAAGAGACCGAATTGCGCGTAAATGCCAACATTAACGATTACTCGAAGGAAGTCTCATAAACTCGTGTAAACTGGTCTATAGGCCTGCCGTCTGTTTTGAAAGCATTTTATATTGGGGCGAGAAAGACTAACGAATGTATCTTTTTAAACACTCGAAATTAAATGTTTCAGCGGATTCCTTATTTTTAGACCATTGTTTTCTCTGAAACTTCGTAACGTTGAAATGACAGCGATGCAGTAGGTTCAACTTTTGAATAAACTTGTAATTTCTACCGTGAAACTTTTTTTTAAATCTAGGATATTTATTGCAGANTGGATTCCTTATTTTTAGACCATTGATTTCTCTGAAACTTCGTAACGTTGAATTGACAGCGATGCAGTAGGTTCAACTAGATTCATGTGATTCGAGTTTTGAATAAACTCGTAATATCTAACGTGAAACTTTTTTTTTAATCTAGGATATTTATTGCAGATGGTATCTCACTTTAATATTCATGTACCATTCTGCATAACGGAATTATTGCTACAANGTAGCTCACTTTAATAGTCATGCACCATTCTGCATAACGGAATTATTGCTACAAAATGATTTCCCCTGATAAATTGTTTAACCGAGTGTAGACTCCATTACAAATCTACCATGTAGCCTTGCTTTGGTTCGGTATAATAAACAATTTATTGCACAGCAGTTGCCCTTGGGGAATATGATTTTCCTAGGCTGAATAAATCTTCATATCCACCTCACTGCCGTGTAATAAATGTATATTGTAGTGGACAGTATAAGAGGATTTAGTATTGTCTCGCTAACCAGTGAGCTAGCTTCTCTAGAATTTCTTGATTGATCACGGAAGTTAAGCAACGGCGAGTGTGGTCAGCACCTGGATTGGTGACCGATATACATTATAATTTGGTGGCAGCGTAGTGGCTCTGGTGTTTGGCGGGATACTAGCATCAAGTAGTCTCTGGCAAGCTCTGGGACTTACTTTTCATTTACGGACGTCGTTACTTCCAAAGATGACAATGGTTGTCGTCAGGAAATGTGCTAAAGAGATGCCTGACATTCAGAGAGTGCATTTGCAATATACATCACTATACATCACAACAATTCATTTACATGTATCTGTTTATTATTTTCCCAACTTATCTTTCAGTTGCCCTGATTCTTCCTCAATTTCACATACATGTTCATATTTCTCCAAACAGTTAAGGCAAATCCATGTATTTTAAACGAGTATAAATATTGTGTTGATGTGTAAAAAGCGAGAAAAGCATGTTGGACTGATTCAATATTTATAGATGAATTATGCATTACTTTAAAGTTTGGAAGATAATTAAAGAAAAAATGTAGTATTAAAATTATTTAAAATTTTGTTTGATAATATTTGCCTCATATGGAGACGTTTTACATCAGAAATATAAATGTACATGCATTTTGTTTTTTTTAAACAAAGATATAGATATTTGTATAAAGACTTTCTATGACCCTTAGTTGCTATCCATTTGGCCATTACGTCACTTTTAAATTTAGTTATAGGACCGAGTGCATAATGTAGTGTCTACTAATTTTATGCCGTTTTTACCAAAAGAATCTAAGTACAGTATGTGCATTCATCATTTGACCTTCAAGACATTATATTTTCTGTCCGCTGGAAGCTTGCATACGCAAAGTGAGCTACACTAATGATTCTAACACTTGTATCTAGGACTTAGTATAAATCATATACGGTACCAATTTTGATGCACCAGATGCGCATTTCGACAAATTATGTTTCTTCAGTGATGCTCAAACCGAAATGTTGGAAATCCGAATAATGAAATTTAAACTATACTAAAAGTGAACAATGCAGTGCCAAAGACTGGAGCCAAATACTTCGAAGGATCAGAGCTATGCCTGAGGGAGATAATCCTTAATTTTGATATAAATTTCCAATTTTACCACTGCAATTCAATACATATCCGTATTTTAAGCTAGTAACATAGTACATAGCAGCTGGGCTGTAGAGACCCTCGGGGACTAACAGTCCACTAGTAGAGGCCTCGTTCTACAAAATTATTATATATAACTTAACTGTTCAAAATAAGCTACTTTTTGCCACCGGTAGGCCCAGAGAGGGAGTCACCTTTGCCAGATCATAGATCGATAGACCGTTGGATGAAATTCTCAACTCTATATGCAGATTCATAAATAAAATGTCTGCTATTTTTCATACTGCCCAGGAATTAAAAAAAATGAGTCTTTGTGAGTGTATATCAAATTAACGAAATATACGGATTCGGTGACATATCAATTGGTCTTCACTGTGGGCTGCTCCAAACACTGTCTGACTGCCTCTGTCAATCTTCAGCGACGACACACTGGATGAAAAATACAGTTTCTGCATGGCTGAAACACTGCAAAAACTCTGCAGAAACTTAGGTGTACATATTGTTTCCGTAAAGTTGCTGCATGGAAACTTCATGTTTTCACAAGATTTCGCAATGCGGAAGCCTGGTCCGTCTACAAATCCATATTGTTTCCGCAACGGAAACTTGCAGAAAGATTTTCGCAATGCGGAAACCATATGGATTCGTAGACACCCGAAGTGTCTGCATTGCGGAATCTAACCAAAACTTAAGTTTCCACAAGTTTCCGGTGCGCAAACCATATGGATCCGGGGGCAATTGCATCGATTGGGTTCGAATTGGGACTTGCCAGATTGATTACTGTTCGTATATCTTTGCTTTACATTGCCTGAGAATGCGTTTGTTTTCAAAATAGTCATACGAAGTTTTTGCGACTTTACATAAATTAAACTGAGGACCGACAACATATACCGCCTCCAGCACGATAGGGCATTTTTCTCACCACTGCTTGACTTAAAACGTTTGTTTTTCAAAAGACATTTACATCCAAAAATGAATTTGATAAAAAGAATCGGCAAAATCATATGGATGCTCGAGCATCCAAGCATACATACAATCTACGCCACTGAACAGTTTATACTTTCTTGGAGGTTATTTCAATTAAACAATAAAATGCTTTCCTTGTTGGTTAATCGGGGAATGATGGCAGCTAACATTGCAGAAAAAGAAACTATAACCTGCGTTAGCGGGTTTGAATTTTTCCCCTAATTATTGCTGCCTTCATCACCCGATAAACAAAGAAAGGCATTTCAAAGTTTATAGTTTTATTTTCATGTATTTCATAAACATATAAACTAGATTTAAGTACATATCATATTGTTGACCATTTTTGGTAATTTAAACGGAACAGCCAACCTAACTACCTTTGACCTTGGAATCGCTTCATTTTTGGTAATGATCATTCGGAGAGGTGGTACCACAAAACTGGATCAAACTAGTTTGCAACAACCATGAATTTATTGGTTGATGAACGCAATGTCAACTTTAAAAGAAATACGAGAAAGTGTTCACTTAATGTAAATATTGGACTATGATTTTAAAAGAAATTAAGAGAAAATATTCAGTGAATGTAAATATTAAGATTATAAACGACAATATATTAAGAACATTGCAAATGAGTACTAAGCGTTTACATCAGCATACGATTACAGTGATTGGTATATGTTCAAGTGGGAACAGCAGTAGTTTACTCACACAGAAACTCCACAGACAGATACTTGTAAGTTCCTCTACACGGTTCTCCAAATACGCTGTTCTTCGCTTCTAAGAAACAAACGCTTTGGCTTTCACATCTTGACATGACTACCTCGTGTGATTTCGACGAGTGGCAGTTGAAATCTCTTGTCCACTGAAACCTGGCTGGGCAGATAGTTCCTCCTTCAGTTCTCCCATAGTTTGAATTCAGAATACGAATGGTTTGGGAAGGGGGACAGCGAAGGTAGGCAATGTGGTTTTCACAAATTATCACAATGGAACCACCTAAATAGCATTACAAGCTATATATAATGAAAGCAATAAAACTAGTTTATCAATATATTTATTAAATTAGTATGACTCAAAGCGAATTTCATAAAGTTCTTTCAAATAGGGCGTTGCTTCTGCACCAAAAGCTCCTCTCACGGAACGAATATTGATCGAAACGCTTGTGCGAAACGCTGAACGGTTTGCACGGAACGAAATGAAACACTTTGGAGGGGTAGTAGCATGATTTATGGTCTGTACTTTAGAGTACATGTATGTTATATAGAGTACTTTAGAGTATGCTTTAGGGTATGTACTTAAGAGTAAATGTACATTATTTAGAGTATTTTAGAGTACGTTATCTTTCGTACTTTAGAGTACGTATTCTTAAGTACTTTAGGGTACGTTTTCTAGAGTACTTCAGAGGTCGTTTTCTAGAGTACTTTACAGTGCGCTCAAAATTTTACAATCTAATACAATTTAACAGCGTTAGTTTAGCCCGAGAATATATATATCTTTGCATGCCAAGGTGGTAGTGATCCTTTACCTGCGACTCACTTAAAATAACATCCCATCCGAAAAATAAAAAGGAAAAGATAACAAGACAACCAAAGGTTATGAAATGATGTTCCGAGTAACCATTAATTATTACTGAATTTATAGGGTCTGTAAGTCTCGTCATGTGACTTACGAGATATAGCGTGATTGTTTACACCCAGGTATATCGACACTCGGGTATGAACCAGGAGTAGTGATAAAGATAGATATAGTGTTATCATTGTGCTATTTTGGGATTTAACCACAGATAAACTTGAAAATTGAAGCAGTAGAAAAGTCTCAGAAGGTTAATCGATACCCTTTTTTGACGAATTGCGTGTAATATAACCATCAGTGTACACGGGGAAATGCGGAATATAAGTTGGTATATAAACGTTATCTATGAGCTTGATCCATGAATATAATACGTTTTAAGGTATTAACACATGTTTATGCATAAACCTTCTCTTGTTTTCAATTAAGCCATAATTTGAACTTTAATGATTTGAGAGTTAATAGGCACGTTCAGAAGGGGGTGGGAACTATACTTGCAGTGCACAATCATATTTATTTTTACAATGAACAAAATGCATTGAAAGTACCTTTTCCTATCAGTGTTGCATAGTAGGATCCTATGCTGGGCTACAAATGTCATATTTTTTTAAAAATCTATTTTCAAGATATTCCTTGAAATTGTGGAGATGCTAGAAGTTACACACAGCATGGCATCATGTGGATGTCACAGGTTCGGACAGTGAAGGACAGTATAAGTGTCATCATGTGTAAAAAAAAAAACATGGACAGTTATACAATTTCAAAATAAAAATTTGTGTTTGATTATCTGACTTATGAACTGAAAATCAATTTATGATGCATTTTGCTTTATGTGAATAGATCCTACACATGGGAGTCTCATGATTTTGTATTTGAATCTAGTTTGGTGTGGACAAAAATGAAATCAACAAAAATTAGTTTGGATTAACAAAATTTACAACACTTTTGTAATTCATATTTATCTTTGTATGGTCAAAATTAAATTTGTAAACAAAATCTAATGTTAGTCTCTCAAAATTAGCATTGTTATTTAATTTGCAATGCAGGTAACAGAATGCATCTATGTTTGCAACTAAGTTTATATTTACTGTTGTCATTACAAAATTGAAATTGCTATTATAAAACAATTATACGTGATATATTTTTAATACAAAAATAATTTTGTGACTTTGTGTTACAAATAAAATTGATTTTGATTTAAAAAAAATAAAATAAAAAAATCAGGTTCTGTTGCTAACAGTGATATTATTAATTGGATTTTTTTTCATATCTAAGGAGGCAAGTAAAACTGATGTAAAATGCAACTGCAATTGGACAAAACTTCCTAAGTTGACATAGCCATCCCAACAACAATAAAAGAATTAACTGCATTTGCATTGTAAGAGGTCATCGTCTGTTTCACTTGAAATCATTGTTGGAGATAAAGGGCCCAGTTTCCGCTACAACAACGACAACTAAAGAGGTTTATGAAAAAGTTAGGATTTAGCGTTTGGTAAGTCAGCATCGCAAAATGAGTTATATGTGTTTTTTTAAATTTATAATACCATTTCATGAGTAAAATGCAAGCATTATTCAGATTTTAATTCATAGTGAGGTGTTTAATAATGTTATTTACACATAAATTATACATGCATCAAGTTTTGAATACTTTTATACATTTGTTTCAAAATAAGTTTGTATGAAGTATAATACGTCATGTACTTTGTTCACTTATCAAAGCAGTTGTAAATCATACTGTATGCTTTATTGAAACATTGTAATGGCATTTCCAATGTGATTTAAGGGATGGTTCGCTTCACCTCATATTTATTTCAAGGACTACAACATCGAAAAGACACCCAGTGTTGCGATTTACTAGTATGGACTCTCATTGACACTCAATTAGTTCACAGTGACTAATCAACAGACTTTTAAATGTGATAAGAGTTTTATCATAAAGCAAAAGTATTTTTACAGTCATTATTCTGTCTGTTTCATCAACCGATCATAAACACAATATAGATGTACAATGTACTTTATTGTGATATTACTGGTGCATTTTGCAACACGTTCAAAGTTGCGTAATGATATGTGAGCTATCGATTATTTGACAGATTTTTATAGTTTTCAATGAAACTTTACATGTCTACAAAAAGTGTCCAGCTTTACAAAAAAAAAAACATCTTTAAATAGCATACATTTGCTAGAGAATTGGATCGTAGATATTTTTTGTTAGGTGATGCAAATTTAAAAACAATAGGATTAAGATTGGTTTTAATTTGTGAAAAAAAAATGCAAACATATATGTTATTTGCCTTTAACTTCAAAAATAATCTGTAGAGTTTGGACGTGGCAGATTTAATATATACATGGTTATGTGCATATTAATCTAATGAGTTAATTATTTAGACCTTCAATGTGATGCTTATCTGCAAACTTCTTCAAAAGGGGAGCAGCATATTTACATGGACCTCACAGAACTGGAATATTTTGATAAATTTAATATCTATACTGATTATATGTGATACTAATTTTGGTGCATCGTATGTGACACATTTCGAAAAAAATAATTTCTCATCAGCGATGCTTGAAACCTAAAAGTTTGTAAAGCCAAGGACAATAAAATAATTTTATAGAAATCTCTATGTCTGAATTTCATACATTCTTTTCTTTTCCTATTCTTAGAACTCTCATTTTGTGAATTTTATAGTGAAGCTATGCATACTCATTTTCAATTTGGGATTTATTCCTAAGAAAGGTGAGATATTTTAAGTGTTATGCCATTTGAAAATTTATCAAATATACAAATACTTTGTCAGGATTAGACTCAGCAACAGCCTGCATCTTCTTTGTTATGCTAGAATTGTTAAGTCAGCATACATTTTGGTACAAAACACAAGAGTTGCACTTAAGTGCATCACACAATGACATTTAGTTTAGTTTGTTGTATCCATAGCAATTATGCAAATGACTTTGGCATGGATCCTAGGCATTTCAGTTCGCTGGAAATGCCAACAGTTTTTATGATCCCTTCAAACAAAATTGTGTAAACACGTGAAAAGCAACCTCAGACAATACTTTTTACTGGGGCATATACCCCCCTCCCCCCCAAAAAATGAATTGTAGGTCCAAACACAAACACATGATGCATTATACAATCAACTCATTCTCATTAAGGCCATGTGGTACTTTTTGTATGATTATACAATAAGAGTATAATACATGTAAGATTTCTTGAAACATGCAGCCGTTGATACTGGAAAGAAGTGACAGTCTAGGTGCAAGCCCTTTTCCTAATAATAAGATCACCGGATTAGTTGTACCTCCGCCTTTTTTCTGACAAATACAGAAAAATTTTTTTATCTTAAAACTTAACCCCCCCCCCCGCATTTAGGGAATTCGTTGTCGATATTCTTTTAATTCCTTTCTTATTTCTATAGTTTGTCTGCAAAAATTTTGTACATCTGCAACCCTCTGAAATAAAGATACTATGAGTTCGGAGATATATTTATCACTTTACATTCGTTATTTATCGATTATGATCGTACTTACCTACTTTACTTTGTATTCACCGCTTCCTTAAGGGTTAGGCCTACTTAGCATCGATAGGGAATCCAAATCAACTATGAGGCAGGGTTTTCCGGTCTTGTGTGTACATCCGATTGCAAAACAATGCACAAAATTATGTATTGGAACCGATTCAACGTTGTGATAGTACAAGTTCCATACGTTGATGTACCCGGAAGTAGTAAAAGCGAAAGTGAAAACTAAACGAGACTTACAGACCCTATTAAGATGTTCTGCAATCTATAGGCATTCATTTTCGTTAGGAGTGATTTCTTTATCACTTTTTTTTTAAGATTGAACAATGTTAGCACAGCAAGGAAAGCTTTAATTGCATTACTGATTCAATCTGACATTAATTCTCTCCTACATCCTATAATAAACACAAAATTTAGAGCAGAGAAACAAATACTTATGTAATTAAACACTAGGTGAGGGATCAGGTATTTATGAGAGTAGGCATCAATTGTTGACCGTTCATAATCTTCTTGAGATTCATATCCTAGTGATGTAAGCTGAGTAATCCGAAGACAAAATCACTTTATGTAAGACAGTTAAACAATTGGAATGAAAGACGCCTGACAGTATTCTAACCAACGACAGGACATATATAAACCTTGTACATGTACCTGTACTACCAATTTAGTTGTCAGTAATCTCAATAAAAAATTGTATCGAACATCGAAAGTTGACTGTCATTTAACTGCATTCATCGCATTTGTCATAAAGCTGAGTTGTTAGTTTGCTATCAACGTCTATATTCAGAAAAAAACCTTACCGAAAGTGAAGCATATGTGGAAATCTCTACCGTCTTTTATTTCGTATACATCGAATCGAGATATATATATATGTACAATAGTAAGGGGACATTTAAACATAATATATGACAGATTGATTACTGTAAATAAATTCTGACCTTACGTATAATGCGGGGAAAAGTTTCTGAAAATAATTG
>CAJDSM010011669.1:1902-21631 GCA_903981925.1 Ostrea lurida | reverse complement strand
TTTTGTTTTTAAACATCCCTTTACAGCCAACGTATCAGGACCTACGTCATGTGGAAAAACTTTCTTTGTAAAAGCATTGCTGCAGCAGTGTGCTAGAATTATATCACCCTCACCACAAAGGATTGTTTGGTTATATAAACGATGGCAACCGCTTTATGATGAAATCAAACTGACCGTGTTTCCACAGGTGGAATTTATTCAAGGCATTCCATTGGATTTAGAACAAGATACCTTTGTCCAATCAAATACGCGTAACTTGGTGATTCTAGATGATCTGATGTCCTGTGCCTCTAAGGATTCACGCGTCAAGGACACGGACCAGTCGTGGTGCAATATGGTGGCGTGCTCATGTGTTAAATCTGGCGTAGAAAGGGTACTTTTCCTCAACTGACCGTAACCAGGAATTTCCATTTGGGGGTGGGTGGGGGATGCACAAGACTAAGGTATAGGATTTAAAGGCTGCTAGTCAAGTCCACAGCTGGTCCAGGAATAACCGGTAGGGGTCCAGGGGCGAAACCCCGGAAGCTAAGAAATGTTAGCATTTTCTTTGTGTCTGGGGTGTTTTAAGCCCTAGAGGATCAAGGATGGCCCTGGTAGGGGTCGAAGCCTCCGGAAGCTGAGAATTTATAGCATAATTTGCGTCTGGGGGTGTTTTAGGCCTCAGAGGATTCAGAATGGGCTCTGGTAGGGTCCAGGGGGCGAAGCCCCAGAATCCGAGAGGTTTTAGCATCTCAGTTTAAAATGGGTGCACGGCACCCAGTACACCCCACTGGTTACACCTTGCTTTCTTACAAGCTAATGCAAGGCAGGTAAATTATTGACCGAGATATTTGCACATTAAATGTGTATATAATATCCCCGAGTATCCTAATCTTTGAAAATTGCACCCCCACGCCCCTCTAAATCCGCCAGCGTTCGTGCGCGCTGCGCTGTCTCTCTCTCTCTTTATCCCTCCATTCAATATCTTCTCTCTCTCTCTCTCTTTTTTTTTTTTAGGGGGGGGGGCGTAGCCCGGTACGCCTTTCCTTGAATCCGCGCCTGCACTGCTACTGTGTGATCGCGAACTTTTTAAATTTGCATGTCAAATGTCTACACACTTAGACAAGTATTCATATTACAAAAAGTTCTGAACAGATGAAGAGTTTCCGTGTCAGTTTGAATCACGGTGTAACTAGGGTATAGCGAGAACTTCGCAGAACAAATTGTATAACATGTTACCTATGTCTCTATTTACCGGTATGCATCAAACGCCAGAAGAAAAAAAAAATCGACTGACACGCATACTTTTAGAATGACTGTAAAAACAAACTTACTAGGTCTACAGGACACTGACTCGCAACTACTTGGTGAGATACTCCTATCGTCAATGCATGACAGTTTATTCATACAGGTTGTCATATTTTGGGTCCACTCTGCATACAAGTTTACAAATGGACAAATTGCTTTAATCGACAATGGGAGACTTTAAATGTGATGTATAAAGATAAGCTCACCTATCCAGTCCATTTTGCCAGTCCTTTGTTGAAGCGTGGGGTATATACGCACTTCCTTGTCCGATTGTTTTACCGTTACGGTGAGTAATCAGGCTAGCAAGGGCGTGTAATTTCGTCGACATTAGGAAGGATAACTCTTTTTGTAGCCACAAATGTACATGCATGCATTCCATTCTTTGCACAGAGTTGTCGGTCCTTATCTCTCCCTTACATGTAAGGGAGAGATAGGACCGACAACTCTGTGCAAGAGAATGGCATGCATTCGTTAATCAGAATGTAAGTGTATCATTATACCACATAGAAATAAATGCTATTTACTTCTACTTAATACAGGCGTTTTGTGAACTAATTATAATTCAATGATATCAACATAATTTGTAATGTATTTAGCCAGCTGCAGTTCCTGTGTAAACATTGTGAAAGTTACGGAATCTTCGGGCCCACTTATGGGGCTTAATAAATATGCATTAAATAGAGAATAATACATACCTATTTCCATATCACACCCTGTATCAGCCCGAGACACCAATATCAGCCCGAGGGCCGAAGGCCCGAGGGCTGATATTGGTCGAGGGCTGATACATGGTGTGATATGGAAATAGGTATGTTTTATTATGTTTATTATAGTTTACGTTCGTACATACAAAACAAGTCAAATTTTAATCAACTTTAAAGTTTACGTTCGTCTGCAATGTGTATACTATATAAATGATGAAGCGGTAAAAAACAAAGGGGTTCCGGAACGAGGTGTTCCGCACGCGGATGGCTGATATGGATTTGCAGGGCTGATACAGGTTATCAGCCCTTGGGCTGATACGGCTATTGTGATGTCATCTGTATCGCACATGCAAAAAACCTGTATTTATTACTACATGTAAGTATGTAATAAATGCTAAAACAAAATCCCCTCTCAGATTACATGTACCTATAAACAAAATATATACCCTTTGTTAGACTGTCTTTTTCCTACTAGATTTGACTACGGGTAATCCCGTTTACTTTATTTCGACTAAGGGCTCACGGCGGGTGTGACCGGTCAGCAGAGGATGCTTACTCCTCCATGGCACCTGATCCTACCTTCGCTTTTGTCGGAGGTCCGTGTTGCCCTACACTCGATTTTGTATATGTTTTTTGGATTATGATTACGTTTAACACAATGTTAACTTCGCCTTTTTGTATACATAATCTTATAAGTATCAAGGCTCCTCTAACATTTTGAACCTCGCTGATCCTGGGTAAGGTTTGTTGTTTTGCGTCCCGTTCAGAATTTTTTACTCAGGACTATTGAGGCGTCACCAGTTGTGCTCGGTTGATTGATTGATTATTTATTGTTTTACGTCCCACCGATAATATTTTACTCATATTGAGACGTCACCATTAATGCCGGCAAAGGGCTGCAAAATTTAGGCCTATGCTCGGCACTCAGGGCCTTTGAGCAGGGAGGGATCTTTACCGTGCCACACCTGCTGTGACACGGGACCTCGGTTTTTCCGGTCTCATCCGAATGACCGCCCCATTCAGTCGCCTCTTATGACACGCAAGGGGATGCTGAGGACCTATTCTAACCCGGGGCTGTAAGTTCTTTAACGTGTTAACGTCTACTGTCACACGAGACCTACGTTTTAAGGCCATATCCTGTATCTTGTTTCTGTCTGTAATAACATCTGGTAACCGTATCATGTATGAACTATGCAATGTTGTGTTATTTGTGATGATCAACTCAACAACTGACTTTCAAATTTTTGCTGACCACTAGAAATAACTTTATTAAGCATTTTAAACATCAAAATTGGCAATATAAAATTTGAACATTCGTGTCCATGTCCCTTTAATAGTCCTTAAAAACAATAGAGTTTTTAAAAACTGCTCCACTGACCACTGATTTCGTAAATTTATCGCTCCTCTTCTCTTTCCAAGTTATGAGGTGCTCCTTGAACGCCTGCCCATCCAATTCTTGTACCGGCGTGATATCGCTCGGCAGCAATATTAAATCTTTTTTTTTGCGATTTATAAAAACTAATACATTTATCGTCTGTACCGGAAATACCGAGGTCTATCGAAGCCTCAAAATCACATAACCTAACAGCAATGTGAAACTTCAAAATCACGTGATTAGTGTGTAAATTCAGAATAAAACAGTGTTCCGGTAATACCTTGAAACTTTCTCGAAGGGACGAAGGAAAATAAAAGAAACAACAACATCCTTTATCCTCAGGTGGTATAAATTCAAGTTTGTTCAAATCATGGTCTCAGGGGTCCGGGTTAGAATAGGTCCTCTGCATCTCCTAGCGTGTCGTAAGAGGCAGTCCTTCGGATGAGACCGGAAAAACCGAAGGCGTGGCATGATACAAATCCCTACCTGCTCAAAGGCCCTGAGTGCCGAGCATAGGTATAACTTTTATTGAATGTATGTCATAATTTAGTACTTTTGACTCTATAATTTTTTTAGATGGGTATTTATCTTGTCAGTGTTTATTTTGTGATTGTGGTGGGGATTATATAAACTGATGATGCCGAGAAGTGAAAATATTGTCGTTGTATTTGATTACTAAATGAAGTTTGATTGTATTCACCGCACCTGTCAGAATATAACATAATGGTTTTGTTGATTCTTTTTGTGCCAAAACAATAAATTGCTTCATATTGTTTTGGCGTGAGTTCAGGATGTAAATCCCTGAAGCTGGGGTACATAAATATTTTATGTTCGGCTGAACATGGTGAATTAGAATATAGTTAGTCATATTTCCAGTGTCGGCAAGATAATGTTTGATCAAATTATGGTCCCCGGGGCTAGTGTGCTTTCAACTAAGAAAAGGATTCAAAGTTTCACATGGGAAAAAGTAGAATTATTAAAAAAAAAGATTTTTTAAAGTCTAGCAGGGTCATACTGAAAAACCCCATGCTGATGGATCAAGTTCGGTTAAGTCATAACACCATAGAATTTTTCATAATCATCTTGAATAAATGGGGAAGAAAATCGTTTGGCGAACAGAAGGTGAGCAATTTTACCTGCGTCGCTTGTTTATATATATAATTTTTTTCCAGACAACAGATTGCCTTGATAGTTTCAATAACGAGAGCACTTGTAATCAAATATATTTTTCTGCTTTTCTTGCGACAAGAACCTAGTTTTCTTTGGTTGTTGGAAGTGGGTGAAATGGGGAAGATATTGAACAGTGATCAATCCCAAAAGTCCTAAAACAAAAGTTGGCCAAACATTCGACTCATATAGATCAGCGTTGTATCTATTAGAGAATATTATAAAGATTGAATGAGCTCGTAAAAAATTGCAACAGAATTAATCTCCTTTTTCATCACCTTACATGTATATCCCAGTGAACTGTTGTTGATTAATTCTACATGCATGTTCGATGAACAGACTATATGATAATGGTCGTAATTATGATGAGAGAGCGTGTACATGTACATGTATATTACCAGCTATGAATTTGAGATTGAAATAAGGGGAACGCCGTCAAAGAGGCTGAGAAATTTCGAACGGGAAGAAGATTCGTGTTACAAGACATGTCCTGGTTAATTGTGATGCTGTGAATTCCGCACTGGAACGTTGCTAATTAAATTAGATCTACTGATATTATACTGTATTTTACAATTGCCCCTGTGCTTATGAATTTTGACCTCGTAAAAAGTTTCAATCGAAGTTGATGTTTAGTATGGTATGTTTATGTATCTGTAACGTGTTAAGGGGGTCCGTACCCGGTTGATTCCAGGATCTGGGGATTTTGATAAATGCAACAAACTAATAATTTTCCTCTTTCAAATGATTAAATAAAATGATTAATATGGTTTTCCTACTCTAAAGATTCTTTCTACTACACTGATATTGTTCATTGGGCTCACCCTTAATTAGAGGGTAATTCACGCGTCGGACGCCTCTAATGCAGTAAATGTTTAATTTGGTCAAGCCTGTTATTCAGGCAAAATCTTAGCAGCAGCCCTACCCAAAACCTAACATCAGGCTGCAAGCCAGACAAGCAGCTTACTGTGTTAACGTCCTTATTCAGAACGGACACGTCTAATGCTACCTCTAAGCCCGTTACACCCTCGCTAACCAGACGAAGACAAATGAGCAATAGGCAAACCCTATAGAGGGTCACACCCCTATAATGCTAGCCACTTAACAGTTGGTCAGCCTTCTATCTAATGGGTCTATATTTATATCGAATGTGGCCAAGCCTTTAAATAGGCATCCCCTGTGTGCAAGCCTCCAATACAAATGTAATAAGGCAATCCAGCCACCAAAATCTCTTAATAATTCTTTAATGTTTTCTTTGTATAGATCTGTCTTCGGCTTCTGAGTCACCAACAATGAATGTTGCAAGCTGATTTCAGCTACTTATATACCCTTTGTGGGTCACGTGATCAACAGCTGTTTCTAGATATCCACCCCATGACAACAGTGTATTAACTGTGGTTTCTAGATCACCAGTGCTGTAGGCCTCTTGCATCATTGAAAATCATTACAGTATCAAAGGAATGTCCAAAATGCAAGCCCGTGGGGATAGAGTAGGTCCTCAGCACCCCTTGCTTGCCGTAAGAGGCGACTAAAACCGCAAACACCGAGGTGTCACAGCAGGTGTGGCGCGATAAAGATCCCTCACTGCTCAAAGGCCATACGCGCCGGGCATGGGCCTAGCCGGACTTTGAAGCCCTTCACCGGTAATGTTGACGTCTTCATATGAGTGAAGTGTGACGTTAAACAACATACAATCAATCAACGAAATGCATACTTAAGCATTTATTTACAAAATTTAGATATTCAACAAAACATATCATATCTGGAGATTTACTAGGATGCCAGTGATAAAGTTCACGGGCTCCCAACAAGTCAGTGCACGGGGGACTTTAAAATTAGCCTCTTTATATGATAAAACTTCTCCCCGCCTATGTTTGCCTGATTAATTTTTTACTGTTCAGTGTCAGTATTCATCATCCCAATCTTCTTTGCCAGATTGGTTGGCTGCATAATTGTGAAATTTTGCACAAATTATATAGTGATTGGAAACTAAAAAAAGCCACGGTGGGTTCTGCTGATGGGATAAGCAGCTCCGTGGTCTCAATAAACAAAATTCGCGCCGTGTTTTGTTAATGTTTTCAGTGACTGGATTTCTATCATGACCACGTGGACTTTTTATTGCCTAAAAGAGAACTACATTTCATGTTCTGATGACGTCAATCATAATCATTTAGTACGCTTGAGTAGTGCTATTTTTCTATAAAATAGCGTATTGTTGTGTTTCCTTGAAGTAGAGTTACTATTGTTGTTTATCTGCAGTGTATTTCTTCTATAAGGCATTGTTTTTCTAAGAGTAAAGTACTGCTATTCTTGTTTAAGTCATTGTTGTTTATGTATGAAGTAGTGTTGTGATTTTCTATGAGTTAGTCGTATTCTTCTATTAAAAAGATCAATGTTGTTTTTTCTATAAAGTGCTGATCGTAAAAGTATACACAATGCAGTGTTGTTTTTCTTTATTGTAGATCTATTCTGGATTCCAATACTTCATCAAAACCTTTACAAAGATACATTGCTGGATCTAGTAAATGTTCCAATAAGCCCCTGGTCTTGCTCCTCACAAAGGCATCCACTGCTGAGGAGAAGAAAGTTCAGACGTACTGTGCATCAATTTACAGTGTATGTCAGAAGCGGGGCCAGAAGTGATGGATTCTACAAAAAAATCTAAAGAACTTCTAGTATATTTGAAATCGTAGAACTTTTCTCAAATCAACAACACCAAACCGTACGACTCTTTAACACTTTACACGACCTTTCCTCGTAGTAAAGTAAAGACTAAACTTTTTAATAGTCTTTTCAACGAAAATAGACAAAGGAAATATTCATATCTTGTGATTATACATTCTAAAATTACTTTTTATAAACACCACTCTGATTCTACGCGCTGAAGTTGTTATTAAATCGATGCTAGAGTTCCTCATTGACAATTGTAGATATGAATATTTCCTTTGTCTTATTTTCGTTGAAAAGACAACTATCTATAATATCAAAAAAATCTAGTCTTTACTTTACCACGAGGAAAGGTCGTGTAAAGTGTTGTTGATTTGAGAAAAGTTCTACGATTCAAATATACTAGAAGTTCTTTAGATTTTTTTGTAGATTCCACCATTCCTGGCAGGTGTGACCGGTCTACAGGAGATGCTTACTACTTACATCAGACAGCATTTGACTCAAGGGTGGTGTATTATCCTTCGTCTAATATCGAACTTGAAGAATGAAAAGGCTTCCGCAAATTAATTATTTTAACAAGATGGAAGTCCAAGGCCAGTATAGAATGCGATACTTTATAATTTCAGAATAGCTAACTACAGATCACGTTCGAATTTCATATCGTTTGATGGACAAGATGTAAAGAAATGGACTTTATATTGTTATGTTTGTATTTTAATCGGGATCGTGTTCTGATGAAAAGGCTGCAAAAGTTGGAAATCTGAATAGAGACAGTCGAGGAAATTCAGTCGATGATTGTGTAAATAATCACTTCATTGATTTGACATTTCAAGCTCATTAATATCGCAGCAGGAACACATACCAAATTTATTAACCATGCGAGTGTAGTCGGTAAGTGAAGTCTGATTGGTCGGTAGTTCCCAACTTACCACATTCCTGCAACCGAAATCGTGGTTAGGCCTATTAGAAATTGGCCCTCCAGCAATTGATAGCAAGTAGTATTACTAAGTCCTTAACAAGTATTCAAAATGTAGATTCGAATGTGATATCGGTATGTTGGTTTGCGTCCCATTGGCACGATTATTTCCGTCACGCAATTTAAAACGGTGATCCAGATTTGCTGCATTTGAATTGCATTGAGACTAGACACACGTTACGTCACATGATGGTGGACTTCCGAGTTATCAAACCTAGATTGACAATGAGGCATTTAGGATTCATGAATATTCATGAATATACACTTCTGGACAAGACTATTTAATCTCTGATAACAATTACATGTCCACTGCATAAACATCACATTAACTAACTAAAGCATGGTGACTTGGTAGTAATCGGCGTCAGTCGGTGACATGTATTACATGTACATATGCAATACTTTCTTATGCTAGTTTCTTTGGAGATGAAAGCTACTTAACAGAATATCATCTAATGCGATTGGATATTATCTAAAATGAGAACAATACGCTAAACCTACCATAATGAACAAACATTGAGGACTGTCTGCAGGAAAGTAGAACTTTCACAGAAAAACCTGACGGTTTCCTAACTACTCTCTTTATATTAATTAGATGGTCGCGGTCATATTTGCTGTTTGTGTCAACAAAATTCTTGTTACTAGTTGTTCGATGTGCCGCTTGGTTACTAGCAAAACGTGTGTGCTGAAATTATTATGCTTTGTGACGTCACTGACAGCTGCCTCTCCAATACAAATGAAATTTGAATATTCCTATTTTATGACCAGTCATTCAAAAATAAAAACTGATTTGTTTTTCTACATGTATACATATATGTATGATATAAAAGAAATTCCTGTTACCTTTAATTGGACGTCTAATCATATCGACAATCCACGCGTTTTATCAGCATTATTCATTTGTAATCTTATTTGATTCGACACAAAATAAACGACAAGAGAACACGGAGTGTCTTTTATAATTGAATGGTTTACGGCATGAACATGGGCGTTAAAGGAAATGTACATATTAACTCAATGACAAACGGGGTGACTTAGTCTCTCCATCGTCAGCTTCCCAAATTTATATAACAATACTTGGTCAACACCTGCATGTTGTGTTTATTCCCTACAACTGACTTGACACGTGAGAGGATGTTTTGCGTATGCTCAATTTCCAAACCCATGCAAGCTATTGATAAATAAGAGTTGGTGTTACAGTAGTTACAGCACAGTCGTTCAGTGTCTGCTATTTGGAAATGCTATGGTCGTTATAGAGGTTTCATTTGCAAATATAGCTTGTCCTTTGTTGAACATTGCCCGACATATTTTATGCAAATAGGATGTTTTGAATATGAAGGCAAATATAACGAACAGTGATCAATCTCGTAAATCTCAAATAGAATATAAAACAATAATTGAGCAAATACGGAAATTTACGAGATTCATTACTGTTTGTTGTCGTATACATTTCATGTTTACAATTATATGTATTTGCTCGACACTGAACTACTGTTCATTATCTTTGCCTTTTCATTAATATTCTTGGACACACCAGAGATGGGATCAGGTGCCTAGGAGGAGTAAGCATTTCTTGACGACCGGTCACACCCGCCGTGAGCCCATTATCTTGATCAGGTAACCGGAGTAATTAGTAGTCAAATCAGTGCATGAAAAACGGCATAACAATTGCTATGAAACGCATCAGATAGCATTTGACCCAATAATAGACCATAGAATACGACTTTTAGTAACAGCTCTAAGTAGTAGTACCCCCGTAAACCTTGTCAGCAGGTATGACCGGTCAACAGAGGTTGCTTACTCCTAGGCACCTGATATTCACTCTGATGTTTCCAGCGATCCGCGTATGCTCTGATATTGATTTTTATGGTTTATGAAATTTACGAGATTCATTTGTTTGTTATCTTACATATTTCATGTTTACAATTATGTATTTGCTTGATATTGATATTCTTTGATGACTGTTTTCCATACATTATCATCATCTGGATAAATGTTTAAACATTTCATTGGTACACGTGTATTGCAATTTTAGCAAAGCTATGCATGATTCAAACTGAAAGAGTCTCAATATGAGTGAAATATTCTCGACGGGACGAAAAACAACAAATAATCAACCAATCAAACAAACTGAAAGAAACTAAGTGAAATGTACAGTTTAATTACGGTATTAAACAGTGGACAACGTAACCATGGAAATATAAAAGTCTTTAAAATTACAATTGATAACACAGAACACAGTTGGGATTTGCTCCCGGTAAAAATATCTCTCGCATTCAAAAACATACAGAAAAATGAGCTTTCTCATGAAACTTTCTTAATAAAATGCTTATTTCTTCCAAATTCTCACCAGACATTGAACCATGCAGTGTCACACAATTCTCAGATTTTTTGGCCATTCTACAAGATGGCAGATGCAAAAGAGACAATAGAACGGAGGGAGCTTTAAGGTCTTCTATCCCACAGCGTGACGACGAAGACCGTCACGTGATCGGCATGTCTGCATAGTGTGTAACAGCATAGGAAGTGCACAGGTTACCGGGGAACTAGTCGTCTACTAAAATTCACAGGTTTGGAACAGTGATAGTGCTCTTCGAAAACATTGGTAGTGAATATTATCTATTCNTGTAGGTTACCGGGGTACTAGTCGTCTACTAAAATCCACAGGCTTGGAACAGTGATAGTGCTTTACGAAAACATTGGTAGTGAATATTATCTATTCACTCTTGGGTGAAAAGTCAAAAAGGAGGAAATGTATCACAATGCTCACCTACATTATCGTTCAATGGGAGGTGGATTTTGTAAACTGAAGAATATGACGTTTTAATGTGCCCTTGACCTACTGTATTAGTGGCTACTTACGCTAGAGGTTAAGTACGCGTTTTTCCACGCCCAAAATTACGCGTGGGGAAAAATTACGCGGTAACTAAATATAATGTATTTATAACTATACACGTCGGTGAAATACGTGACCGCATAATTAATGTAAATTTCCCCAATGCGCAAATAACCAGTATTTAAAGTATATTCGAGTAAATACCTAAAACTGGACAGTCTATAGATTTTTGGGGTCTTTTTTAAAGACATACAGTGTATAAGCCTCCACTGTTTCTGTATTGGGTTTAGCAAACTCAGCAGTAAGAGACTCCAATGCTTTCCTTTAAAAAATTCGGAAACATGCCTGGTAGTCTAGATTGCCTTTGGGCAAAAGATCTCCTCTAGTCTATATGTTGCTTTCTGTATAGATGCAGTTTACTTCATGGCAAATTGTCACGAGTACACAGTAATTCTTTACATGTTTGATTTTTAAGGTTTGGTGGTTTTATTATTATGGTTTTATTATGGCGATGAACGTACTTGCTGATGGTTAAGTACCAAAACTATCGCTAGGACTTCTCAACCGAATGCACTTAATGTACTAAAAATAATGGGCCATGAGGTTTGTCAGTCAGCAAACAGTAGACAACGTGTGTGCAGAATGTTATACGTTCCAACTTCGATCAATTATGTCCATTCCTAGTGAACTATCCTTTAATACGTCTAGATGCAAGGCTCAATATAAACACGTATCATGTATATATTGTTGCGTGGGTTTTTCCCACTAAATGCGGGATTGAAGATGATTAATATGCAATTTTGACTCTTAGGGCATCGATCTTTTAGAGTTTTTACATTTGTGTTTCACATACACACAGATTGTCTAAACTATGTCTAACAGGCAACATTTTTAGCCCCCAAAATCTGGACACAGGGGCCAGTAATTTCACATTGATCAGAGGTACAAAATTCTGTGTGTAAGTATAATGAATTACAATGACATTTTTCGAGTTTTAACACCCATCTCATGGGGCCAAGAAATTCATAATTTTTATCCACCTTTCTTGAGATGTCTTGGCTAATGTCAACAAACAGACAGACAGACAACAAAACTTGATGAGAAAAAGGTCACTTGATAATAAGTTTAACGATGACATTTATGGTTTACAAGTGCATATGAATAGGCAAAATTAGCACGACTTCAACCCGGCACCATCTCAACGCTGCATGTACCATACCTGCATTGAAATATTGTAGACGTGTAATACATTTCCTGAGTTTCCGCATCGTTTATTCCACCACTTTGATTGACTTTTCGTGTGCAAAAAATACAACATAGACACCCACTCATTGTGCAAAAATGTGAATGAATGTAAAAAAAGAAAATCACAACCCATGTTAAATTGCAGGTGAAAAGAGATTCCAATAAAGCGACATGGTTCAGGTCAAAGGTCAGTGTACTTCCACGTGATCTTCTGAACATTTATTTGCTCAAACTTCATCTTCCTGGGCATATTCGTTCACAGTCTTTGATTTCAGTAAGGAATTTATCATGAATAAAACCTGATCTAGCTTCTGGTCCATTTTATTTAACTGCAAAATAGAAAAAAAGACGAAAATACAAAGTACATACTTTCAAATCTTTGAATATGGCCCATGTACATACTTTCAAATCTTTGAATACGACCCATGGGCCAAGTCAATAATCTTGTTTGTACATTTTAGGCCGTTTTAATGATACCTTGTACATGCAAAATGCCTGCGCTTTGGATGTGCACGAGATGCATGCAGTTCTGGCATGACCATTACTCAGAATATTCCTTTCCGATAACAGAAGGCCCAATAACGGTCACCTGAGTATCACATATCCAAAACCTTACAGAGGAAATTCTGGTGGTGGAATGAGAAGATCATTCTCATCCATTTCCAGAACAGTTATGTCAGGTTTTTTAACGCCCCGTTCTAACACTGCAATCCTTGACCCAGGGGTCGTGCATTTCACCTTTTAGTGGTAGGGGCCGACATGCTCATCTTGTTATTTTACTACATGTATAAGTACTGATATTGTTTGTTTTTTTCTTGTCCAGTTGCCAACTTTCAATACCCTTTCGATATTTATATTTATAAACTTATTATAGATCTCCACATTAGAGCCAGAACTCCAATCCCATCACGCACGGACCTTGAATTGAACAATTTTGATAGAAATAAAATTTAAAGACTAAATGTTCTAGGATTTTCAAATATTGTAATATTTTGTATTAATGACACAAGCACACACTATACGAGAGCAGGGACCATGAATTTCATATATATATATATTCCCCTCTTTCACAAAATATACACCATATCAAAACTGGTTAAAAAGCTTTATAGGAAAAATTTAAATTGTCCAAACTTATACGAACGACAAACGGATACGGATCGCAATAGGTCACCCGCGTGACTTGGGGAAATGGTGACTGTGAAAAGATGTAGACCCCGTATTTGCTCAAGGAATCATCATTTTACTAAGTATATCTTCATATGTACATGTATATGCATGTAGCCATTGTATCTAATCAGTTTCTCATCTAAAGGCATTACGACCTTTGTGCACAGTCCTGATTAAAACCATGATAGTTTAATCCACATCAGTTTGTACAAATTAAATAGACCAGAACTGATCCCCAAGCGTGCATAAGCCTACTAAAGCCATCATCTCTAATGAGAAATTTAATCAAAATTTATTTTAACCTAAAAAGAATGTTTATCTTCTCTGATATCAACGAGCAGAGTGATTGGTATGTTTAAGTTTGAGCTTTAATTACCTGGTTTTCACATCGAACAATCCTTGCGCTGATGGTGAGTTTTTCCCGGTCCTTATTGTGGTACCCACTGGAGTATAATGTACTGGGTTTCCCGAGAGTCTGATCTAACCTAGATTATAAATTATTAATAATATAATGTATATTACACTGTTATTATAATAATTAGTATTATATTAAAAGTTCGAACATCGCCCTCAAAATAAATCAATATGTTACCGCCTTCAAATCAGTTTATACGTGTACCAGAACGACAGTCTTTTGCGTGCCAGAATCGCACTACCCTTTCAAAACGTCTTAAAAAATGAACCTTACCTTCGTTGTAACTCTTTGATTCGGACCATCATATTTAAATGACCTTGAGAATATTGCTCTATTACGTCACGCACGTCATAAGGTTTGCGTGCTTGCTGTCGAAATAGAAAAAAAAAGACCACAATAGTCTTAACATGGGAGTCAAAAACACCATTCTAGCTCTGAAATTTGAGATTCTTTGATTTATAAATGTGAAATTTATTAATTTCTTTGTGGAAATACTACATGTAGTAAGGGTTTTAAATCTTGTAATATGACGTCCAGTGACAATTTGGTGGTTTTTAAAAACTATATAAAAACAAATACCACCTTCATTGGCAGTTTTTCAACTAAACAGCTAAAAGCATCTTAAAGTAATTTAAAGATAATGACGAGCATTTAACTGGACATTGTACAATATAAATGCAAGAGTGATTTTGAACATTATATTTAGTTTGAACATTTCACGCATTTGAGAATCAAATATTATACCGGTATCCACCCAAGTTTATTTTGTAGATGTAATTCAAATTACGGTAAGAATTAAAGTCCCAAAATCATGACGGCGCCTATTTCTTTCTTCATGACTTGATAAAATGCAACATGTGTATGGTTTCGACGATTCACCGTACTGTCTTTAAGTACGTACATGTACTTGGGTAGGTAACCTACCAAACAGTAGGTTTAATCAAATTAAACTGAATACGATCCCAAGCTCTCAATCCTTTATTTCATTAATATGTCTTGGAAATCGAAACATTGTTACGTAAAACTACACCTACAAATATAGACGTTACTATGGTAACTGTGGGTAAGCCATTTTTATATACATGTAATATGATCAACAATAAATTTATATGACAAAAGACATAAATACCTGGAATTTCCGCCTGGCTACAAAGTATTTGATTTTTCTAATAACCCTAATGGCTGTTTTGTGTGCGTCTGTTAATCTGAGAAGAAAAGAAGATGTACATGCCATTCAATCGAGTTTGGAAAAAAGAATCGGTGCAAGAGAGAAACGGTCTCCGAAAAATTGGATGTTCCCTACAATATGGATTACATCACCGTCCAAAGACAAGCGATAGTAAATTACTCAACAGCACGTCACCGTGGAGAATTTATAGGAAAAGCATTTATTTTTCACTCTACATTTGCTAGAAACATGAAACGGCCTAATCCTAATAGATTGGCGCGTTGCGTAAGGAACACAAGTTCGTAAAGTCCGGGTTTTTTTCCCCGGTCTTATTCCACTGATATTCGAAGTCAACAGAACAAAATTTAATGTGTGATGTCCAATTAATCAGTTGATACCCATCGCTTCTGCTGATGGAATGTGCAATTCACCAGGATGGCACAATCTTTGTAAGTCATTTTTGTTGTTGACAAACTCGAAAATGATGCATGAAACGGTTACAACTTGGGCGCTCATTACCAGCCCGGATGACATGGTCCCGTTATCCGGGGACGTTTTGTCATTTGCTCATTTCCCTTGCCCAGTTTAACAGTGCTTTGAATACCCAAAATTCGTTTAAAGCTTATAAAAACACAATATTCTCAACTATACGTAGAAGTTCCAGGATCAATTCTTGATCCCATATCCCCATGTCACTTCTAATTTGTTTAACTTGGATAACGAATATTACTTTGACAAGCACTAGTACTATGCATTAAAGGTGAAAGACAAAGTTCTTTTTAAAGTCAACATTGGTGCGATAAAGAACCTCTACTTCGCGCATTATGCAATGGTCAAACTTTATGGAACTGCACCCAATCCTGGAGAAGACGTATTTATATAAGAAGAATTCGTGACGTTACATAAAGTAACAAAGATGACAAAGAATTCTTCGTCAAATTTTGCGACAAAACAACACTGAACAGACGCGTGATTTAAACCGAAGACATGGCCACACACGCACTGCAGTTTATACATGTACCAACACCATATACCTACATCATCTGTAAGAATTGAAGATTTAATTCCCTTAAATACATACTGGACTACTTTCTCTGCCTCTTCATTATCATAATCATTGTCATCCATGTAGTTATCCCCCGCTAGGCTATTGGAATGATACGTGCTAGAAGCGGAGCACTGCCTTTGGAAATCCCTCCGCGGGTTTCGAGGTGTTCCGGCTGAAATTAAGACAATGACAACGTTAACAATTCATAACATGTTTTAGCGAAAATTGATACAATCGCTATTTTATTATCTTTCCTTGTCAAATATTTTTTTTCTAGCCATTTGCAATTTAGTCGTAAATTTATGGTCCATGCCGTAACGATGACTGTGTGTATCCAATCAAACGNCTAGCCATTTGCTCGTAAATTTATGGTCCATGCTGTAACGATGACTGTGTGTATCCAATCAAACGGATAACGATCATAAATTAAGTAGAAAAACAAATGAACAAACTCCACTTCATATTAATGAAGATTGTAATCTTTCTGACATGTTCTGCGAACAAAGTTACCCAAAAGACTCATATTCAACATATAAACCGCGAATTCACTTGTACGCTCATTAATAATGAAGCAAGTATGCAAACAAAGATGTTATATCTGTATTCACGAGATGGTTTCTACAGAGATAAAATCATTGTCCCTATATGTGCATCGTAAATATTAAAAAGCGAAGGTAACAACAGTGACAAATCTTAAAAAAGAAAACAAAATTGAGAATAGGNACATCGTAAATATTAAAATGTGAAGGTAACAACAGTGACAAGTCTTAAAAAAGAAAACAAAATTGAGAATAGGACGAACATAAGCAACTAAAAACAAACTGAAAGAAGAAAATACATCCCCATAACTGATCACCAGTATCTTATAATTTCGTGTCAATTTCGACCGCGAATATATCTAAACGTATTGGTGAACCAGGGCCGCCTTCAAGATCGTAGTGACTACGTAGGACTCGGTAGTGCTACGATCTTGAATGACATCCTAGGCTAGTCTCACGAAGGGATAACAAGCANTAAGAGAAAGACAACTAGGGCCGGCCTCAAGAACGTAGTGACTACGTAGGACTCGGTAGTGCTGCGATCTTGAATGACATGCTCTAGGCTAGTCTCACGAAGGGATAACAAGCATTAATTCATACAGTACGTTCAAGATACCTAGATTTCTAGCATAGTGGATAGGCTAGCCACAACGATCTATACTACGCAGCCCTGTGGCCCTTTTCACAAAAAATCTTANATAGGCTAGCCACTACGATCTGTACTACGAAGCCCTGGCCTATAGAGATTTTGTGATCACGAGGTTAAAGGTCAAGGTCACAAAAAATCTTTAATTTAAGTATACATACATCTCTCATTTTAACGATATTTTCTAAATTTTGTGGGGGGATGGGATTATACAACTTTAATATAACAACCCAGAGAATTACGGGTGTCACGGGGTGTGTCTGTTTGTCGCCCGTCATCAATTCCTTTCCTTTTTTTAGTATGAACTCAAAGGTCAACGAGCAAGTCTTCCCACTAAGTTGATACAATTAGTATTTCCAAATTGTATACAGATGATAGCTAATCTTGCATCTGAACACGAAATATGCTGATTGGGAACAGAAAAATAATCACTCCTCTGTCATTACAATATAAATGGATTCTGTGTCATTAATGCTGGTACGTGTAATAGTTCAGGGGCCCGTCTTCTGTACATTTCCCCCTCTAAAACGTCCATGAAAGTGGAAGGAAGTAAACTTAATTATGTACCTAATTTGTCCTCCGTACAGACGGAAGACATGCTTTCCCTGTAATGATTGCCTAAAGAATCCATCCTAGAGGACCGCCGCTTTCTTAATGTCAAACTTGCGCGTCGAGCCATGCGCGCCAGCATATTCTCCTCATTGGACGCATCGTGAATATATGGATCTTCCAGGTGGCTTCCGAATGATGTGCGGATCCGCGGCAAAACAGCGCCATACCGCACTACAAAAAATCAATAGGCTGTATGTTTCCTAGTTATTAAGAACAAATAGTTCAGCAACAACATTTCATTTATAATGGGTTATAGCAATAGAGGTCAAAACGAAAAAAGGGTATAGGTCGCTATGGCAGTTTTGACTGTACATGTAACTGTTCAGTATTTGTTTTGACATCTTTATTAGAACAGACTGCTGAGTATATGCAGCTGTGACGCTGAACATGACGTAAGGACTATTAATCTGTTAGATAATGTTACTAGTAATTATGTTTTACGTATCTGTACCTGTATAAGAGTTGCTGCCGCGGGAATTTGTCTATTAAAGTGTTTCTGTCGCTGCTTCTGTTGAACCTTTAGAGCAAATCCAGATCCAAGTATCCCCTTCAAAGTCAAACAAAATTGGAAAAATCCAATAGGAGTAAACGAACTACACGTACTATTGAATTTCGTTGGAAAAGTAGATTATTTTCGAATTACTTTTCTTCCAATAAAGAAAGCAGAGTAATCAAAACACGAGCTGGGAAATATCTCATTATTTAAATCATCTCAGAATGTACGAAGAAACAATACATTGAGCATTGAGTTACATTTGTATTTCTAATGGTCAGCAAAAATGTTAACGTCATTTGTTGAGTTACAAGTGAGATACACCACTTACAATTCTTTGCGATGTAAACAAAGCTGGTGCGATATTTTTGGGGGCATATATTGAATATGCTAGTATACGTTCCGTTTAAAGCAAATTTTATAAACAACAGTTCATTCTAAACACATTTAAACAGTTTCTNAAACAACAGTTCATTCTAAACACAATTAAACAATTCTAGTATTTCTCACATCCCATTTTGTTTTCAACATTATGTTGTATTTTCTGTAAAACAATCAAAACATAGCACGAGCCTTGTTTACATAACANTAAACAATCAAAACATAGCACGATCCTTGTTTACATAACAAAGAATTGAGAGTACTGTATCTTACTTTTAACTCAACAGCTGACATTCAAATTTTTGCTGACATTAAAAATAACTTAGTTAAGCATTTTAAATATCAAAAATCCAAATGTAAAATTTAGCTCAAAACGTGTCCATGTCCCTTAACGTTTAAACTGGTTAGTTCCTTTCTCTTTTCTAAATTATCTTTCAAAGGAATAGAATACGTTTATCTAAAAATTGGGAGAAAACTCTCTATAAAGCATTTTCAAGACTGTACATACATAATATACAGTGTAATGTCCCTATTACCGAAACTCATGGCGGCCACAGTTAAATATATCCCAGTGAATTTACATATAATTTAGATGCAAAAATATTTTCAATAAAAATTCAAAAAATCTAACAAGAGGCCCATGGGCCACATCGCTCACCTGAGTACTGCTTCACTAAGAAGAGCAATAGTAGCAACTTTAATCCCGTATTATATTAACCCGTGGGAATCCGGGTTAGAATAGGTTTTATAAGCATCCCCTTGCGTGTCGTAAGAGGCGACTGAATGGAGCAGTCATTCGGATGAGACCGGAAAAACCGAGGCCCCGTGTCACAGCAGGTGTGGCACGATAAAGATCCCTCCCTGCTCAAAGGCCATGAGCGTCGAGCATAGGCCTAAATCACCGGCATTGGTGACGTCTCCATATGAGTGAAATATTCTCGGCGGGACATAAAACAATAGATAATCAATCAATTAATCCCGTATTGTGGCCCCACCTAACCCT
>CAJDSM010011665.1:14800-37345 GCA_903981925.1 Ostrea lurida | reverse complement strand
CTGTTCGTTATCTTCACCTTTTCATGGTACAATTTTTTAAATAGTATAGGATACACAGGCTTTGAGGTGATTGGTACATGCAAACCGTATAATCGCCGTGAACTTTTGCCATTTGCATCTATCCACACTGTTGTATTTTGACGCGTAGTATTTGATATGTATATCGAAATTCAAGGCAATTAGCAAATAAATTTGAAGCGCAATTAACACTTTACCGTAAAATTTAAGAAATGTGATATACATTGTAGATTTATGATTGAGTTACAGTATTGTGTATTCATATTATATGGCGTGGTCGTATTTTGTTTGCGCATGTAATAACTTATTAAAATATTGAAATTGACCCTAAATCAAACTGACTGGATTTCTGTCATATTTTCTTACCCACTTCCCAATCTTGTGAAAAAAGAAATTATCAAAATTTATGTATGAAAATGCTTGCCATCATTTTTAGGGAACCGAAAATAACTATCGATCAGCTCTATTGGAATCAAGAAAAGCTTCCGGGTCAAGCCCTCTGATTAAACAAACCGCGAATTTCATAGTGACTGCAGACACGCGTTCATTGTATTTATGCTGTAACTGTTACGAGTAATGGAGTAAGCAATTTTCCATTATAATTGTCCTACCCTGGTCAACAAGAATGACTGACCCACGGATCATAAGATTCCTCATTCTAGTAGAGACCTCTATACTCAGTTTGTTTATTAAATGGTTAGAAATAAAGATTGGGGAAATCGATACCTCCCTTATATGTGATCCCAACACTGTCAGAGAGGTAAAGAATATCACAATTTTGGTACATATAGCAGTTTCCTTACAAAAAACATTCATGTGCTTAGTTTGTCCGATTTGTGCTCAGGAGAAGAAGATATTGTGTTTAAAGATTATATATCATGAATTTATCTCAACGTACTTGTAGTGCCTGAACCTCTACCCCAGGGACCATGAACGACACGACTTACGTACATGCAGAGGCTTTCATGTTTCTTATCGCCGTGAACACGAGTCTACTTCGCGTTCTAAAGCAAAGAGGGTCTTAAAAATAGCATTTTTACTTCATCTCTAAAGCCTCAAAGGGACGGAGACAATAAAATTCTTGATTCTTATTATACCTTTTTTCAATGACCATTGGTCACGCAGTTCTTCATCAAATAAGGTAATTATTCAAACGTCAGGGGACGGGGTATGGGTAGCAATATTTCACTTGAGTGACGTGTACGACTTCCAATGTATATTTTGTTGTCTCGCATTTTCGGTCACTGCAATCAAAATTAGTACAAATTTTAACAAGTCAAAATTCTCTGATTTCAAAGGGGAAAAAATACGCATCATTTGTGTGTTTAAGCGTCTACAAAAATGGTTCAGAGTCTATCTGCATTTTATAATATTTTCATTAATTTGTTGAATTGAGCGGATTTGCGGATTTTTTTTCTGTTTGTAAAGTTAGATACACATTTTATGGATACTTTATTCATAATTACCGCCACTGTCTATAAATCACTGACAACCTATCATTTTTGGTGCTTGCGCAACGCGGTAGCAGACATCAAGATACAAAATATGGGCCGCTGGAAATCATCAGCATTCAAGAAGTATATTCGTATCCCAGCTATGAAAATGTGATTTGATGAACTAGTGGAAGAGCAACCCCTCTCTCGCACAGTGTTAGCAGAACGTTGAAGACAGGGGCTTCAGGTTCCATCATGCGATTTGCTACCCTAACGCAGAAACTTTGATGCCTATTACTTTGCCGTCGCCGTCCCGTAGCTTTGAGGCAAATATTGTCTCTTTTTACTTACCTGTCTTGAAGTCAGGAGCTTCCGTTCCATCTTTTTCTTACTTTATATTTTTTTTAGCCATGAAGACAGGGGCTTCTGGTTCAGCGATTATTGTTTTTACTTACCCGTCTTGAAGTCAGAAGCTTCCGTTCAAGCTTTTCCTTACTTTACATGTTTTTTTGTTTTGTTTTGTATTTGGCTAGCCATGAAGACAGGTGCTTCTGGTTCAGCGATTATTTTCTCTTTTTACTTACCGGTACCTGTCCTCCTTAGGGTGGTGGATAGGGCAGGTCAAAGCTGAAGGTAACTACAGCCCTGATCGGTGGCGGAAGATACCCCATCTTTGACACTTTTTGTATATACAATTTGCCAAATTATCTGCTCTTATAATTTAAGGTTTTTTTCTTGTCATAACATTGTATTTATGATTTTAACATTGTAGTTTTAGAATTGTGGCATTTTTTGTAATGCCTTATTAGTCACAATTCCTTAGCATGAATAGCAGTATTGTGTTTTAGATTGTTATACCTTTAACTGTTTTATGATTTTTTTGCATAATACTTTGTCATTCATTAGTTAAATGTAAAGGCAAAGATAACGAAAAGTTATCAATCTTGTAAGTCCTAAATAGAATACAGAAACAAGAGTTGGGCAAACACGGAACCCTGGACACACTAGAGGTAGGGGTCAGGTGTCTAGGAGGAGTAAGCATTCCCTGTTGACCGGTCACATTCTAATTCCTCAAATCATGTATTCGGTTTAATTGTGACAAACAGAGCACCACCCTATCAGCTATCCATAAATATTTTTATACATGACATATACTGACGTGTCCCAGAGCGGTCTAATCAAGCCGGTTTGAAGGTATCGGATAGTTTATAATTTTTTTTTTAAATTTGCAATGTTTAAAGGAACAGTGACATTTTCAGACCAGATTTCTTAAGAAAAAAACCTTTCACAAAAATGTTTACAAATATTCTAAAGGGGGGGGGGGTGGTTCTAGAAATTTGACATTAATTTTTTTTTTACATCTTAGTGCAGTGTAACATGCACTTACTGGTCTACTTATTCCTACCGTATATGCTTATTGGGCTATCATGTACTAACTAGTACTCGTATCTATTATAATGTCACTTAATGTTCAAGAACTATTTACATGTATATGTACCTAATGCAAGTGCTAAGATGCCATATGTCCGTGGTGTAAAGTTGAATGTATTGATGGTTCACAAGAGTTTATTACACAGAAAAGTCACTTCTTGTCAAGTCCATGCAATGAAATGTCGGATAAAAAGAAGTAATTACTTTCTAAAAATGAGTGCAGATTGTTCAAAGCACAAGCCACATGCGAAACAGTCTAAGATTGTGATAGTAAATTCCTTTTTGATTATTGCCAAAAGTCAAAGAGATAGTATGTGAACTACAACTGATGACAATTGAATCACAATAGCGTCTCGATCTGCTGCTAATTTGTCCCCAGGAGAAAACTGAGCTTTCGCAAGAAAATCTTAAACTATAGATTCATCCGAGCTACAGATCATAACACTACATACGCTGGTGGATCCTCACCTTTTACCCGGATGTCGATCCATTTAAAATCAGAACTTCTCTAAACGTTTCACTGGAGAGGACTGCGTTTGGGGTAATGTTATTTGACCCACTTTCATGAATAATTCAATAAATAATATTCGATAGTTGGACAAAGAATCAAGGACCAATCAGAAATCGTTTTAACGAGGCGGATTCAATCAATAGTTCACATTTAAAAAAAAAATGTCGATCCATGAAAAATTGCGTTTAAAACATCGCTGTTAAACCATCGCACGTTTAATTTATGCTTTACGACATGTCATACATTATTTCACTTGTTTTAACGAGTTTATAAAACAAAACTTTACTGTCACTCAGACATTTCTAATCAGTGACAGTCACGTGACCCAGTTCAGACATAACTTATCTGTGTAGTGCTGTGTATACTATTACTATACGTGTACACTACCATATCCTATGTTAAAAAAAAAATAAAAGAAAATCAGTACCTCTTATGGTAACTCGTTGCTTTACGTTCTTTCAGACCCAAATTTACACAGTTGCGTAAAGGCAAAGATAACGAACAGTGGTCAATCTCGTAAGTCCCAAATAGAATACATCCCCTGTTGACCGATCCCACCCGCCGTGAGTCCATTTTCTTGATCAGGTAAACGGAGCAATCCGTACATGTAGTCAAATCAGTGTATGAAAAACGGCTTAACAATCGCTATAAAACGAATAAGACAGCATTTGTCCAAATGGCAGGCCATTCTTTATAACGACCGTAGAACTTACACGAAATGTTGACCTTAACGTGATTGTTGAACCACTGAAACAACTTGTTTTGTAAGTAGCCTGCCTCGATTAAAAAAATGATCATACGCAGAACAAGCTCTTGCGTATCGAATAAGTTGAGAGACATACACAGTATTACACACTATATGCAGGTGATAGTGGAATATTGCTACATATATATGGGAAGCTGACGATGGAGAAGCTGAAATCGTCTAGTTTGTTCATAAAGTTGACTTGTTAGTTTGCCGTTAATGTAAATGTTCAATAAAATACCCAAGTAAGAAGCAACATGGAAGACTCTGTGGTGTTCTTTATTTAAGTTCGCTGAGATATACTGATTCTATCATTATTATTGATAAATAAAACGTCATTATAACGAAATGTCGAATTAAAGGCCACTGCTAAAGATTTCTTTTCATGTTGAAGCTTTTGAATCAATTCTGCCTCATGAGAATATAAAAATAGGTCAGCTAATAAAGGAGCATTATTTGTGCCCATTGGAATTCCAACAGACTGTTGCGTCTAATGTAAAAAATGCTGGTTTCCCCTTGATATGCGTGGGATTATTCATGGAAGCCTAACCAGACTTAATGAGCAGCAAATGTATTTACGAATATTCACTATATTTAAATCTTTTCACTGTTTACTTATGCATGCATTTTTTTTTTAAATTCAAGTTAGTTAAGGGAAAGTTCTTTGGTGTTCGAACATCGCCCTTGGCCGCCGTCATCTCTTTTGATTACCACCCCCGCGGTGCCATTTAGTTATTGCTTTGCGTGTGTTAAATACCAAGGATGTTTCGATATCGCAGCAATGTTTTCATGTTTGTGAAAGCTGTTATTTGATTGGTTAGGTGCGAACGGTCAAATAACATGACCTCCAAAGCAATGCAGTCCGAGCCTTCGCGCTTGGAAACTGAGTTTAATTAGATTGCCAGGATGTGTCCCTCCATGTCCAAAGTGATACTTCAGTCACTAAACACAGTTCGCAGACTCTGTTTTTGCTCGATTCTTATTCTTGATAGGTAGTATAATGGACTCAAGGTCAAGTGAGTCCAGCGACCTTGTTCATAAAAACTTGCATAACTTACGCACCGGAAATTATGGCAGGATGTTGAGACCTACAAACTAAGATGAAGGTCAAGTGACGCCAATTTTACTGAAGAAAAAAAGATTCAGAAATTTTTAATGAAATTCAATTGGCATGGAATTTGCGCAAAGGAGTTATTAATGTGAGGGGAAATAGTAGTACTCAGATATATATACAGTCATGGAGACACTATATCAGCAGATTATAATTATGTCTTGTTACATTTTTCAGAATATCCCTCCAGGAAGTGAAAATTTTCAATGGAAAAAACGCTTATCTTGTACCTGAATCCGCGCCTCAATATTTGAAGTCACTAAAAATGTATGCATAAAAACAAAACACAGGCAAGCAGACAAAGAAAATAATCTTTGAATGCTTTATGCTGCGGTCACGGTATAATAGTATTTGTCGAGATTTTGCTCATGAGAGAATAATCCTATGCAGTATCATTCGAGTGCGCAGTAATAGCTGTCAATATTTACATTTCCAATGATGTTTAATGAGAGCCATTTCCTTGTGAATGAGTTGCAGCTGTAATCTATACGCGGATGAATATTGATAAGTATATTACGTCAGTTTTAACGGCAGGGGATTCCAACTAAAAATGAAAGTAGGATGTCAATAATACAAGAGGGCAAGAAGTGCATTGTTTCCACTCGGAACACCTCGGTCGATTACATTTGACGTAGGTTTCAGCCGAGGTTAGCCGAATGGCATTGTTTCTTCATGAAACGCTAATTGTTAACGTCATAAGCGCCTGGGTCAATGATATTGCAATCATAAATAAACAATGGAGGGAAACTCGAACCATGAATTGATTTAGTTTTCTTCAATGTATGTCGTCTCATTTTAATTCTTATGTTTTGAAGTTTAAAGTGGCCATTACTGCAGAATAATAATTTATCCATGGTTAAAAAATATATCCCACTGAAACTTATACATGTATTAAGAATCAGTGAGATGAGATTTTTTTTTAATACGTGGATAAATTAATGACATATAGTTTATAGTGCAATATCCTTGATCCAGGCGTCTACGGCTAATGCGTTTCATACACTGATTGCAATTCATATCATCGTGTAATTTCAAATGAAATATATTTCTAATATAAACAAATTATTAAAACTGGAGTGGATATGTATATGTTTATCAAAATTTAAATAAAACAAAACTGTTTAGTTTTTCAATATTAAACAAATACTATTCTGGGTTATCTCGGTGTCTGATGAATGATTTTGCTGAGTGGGTGTTTCTTCAAAGTTTTCCCAAACAAAATGCATGTTCTTTTTCCCCACTGATAATATCTAACTATATCGAAAGGAACGTGGAAGTTGTGCAACACGTGTTTGTCTTGAAAACATCACTGTACAAATGTATGTGTTTCAGTATGGGAAAACAAAACATGCTCACGAGAAAAAAAATCAATTGAACATTACTGCAAATTATACACATAATTCAGAATTGTATGATTTAAAGACATTAATATGCAGATATTAATTGTTTAATACAATTATTTTCCTTTAATTACAGGTAGTCATGATAATTACAGGTTGCGAGGTGATGACGTAGAAAGATGAGCATACTGCGGATCAATACATGAAATCCTTTTCGTTGCTTTATGATATCCACAGCGAAAAATGACATGCATTCTTTACCATTTGACAAACACTATCTATATGTATGTTATACTTCATTCTATTTCATGAAATGCAAATCTACGTGTATCATATATATGTATGGCTTTATCTGAGTTTATCTGAGCCATATGTTAACCACAAAATGGAATTTTGACAATGAAATTATAATCAAAGAACATCACACAACAAACAAAGGATAACGCATGTCTAAAGAGGAAAGGCGCGCAGCAATAAAAGAAATAAACAAATCTATATCGTGCATCTTTCTTGAGATACGTCAATTTAGTTAGGCGCAAGCGTTCTGCTGAGACAGATGTCATTTTTCAGTTCGACACAACCCTGACTTTATTTACTGCATCAGTTCCGGTCAAAGGGTGGATGCAGTTTCTTGACCGATTATTAACACATTTTGGCGGTAAAATATAGATCTACGCAAGATGCAACGGTGTTATTATCAACAAATGTCCATCAAGCTACTCTTTTAGTATTCGGCATTCTCTAACACGCTACCAAACACTTATATACACATGGTATTTAACCTTTTCTCTATGCTTAGCAAGTTTAGCAAAGTATCTTATCAATTCGGAAACATCACAATGAAAATTTTAAAAGTGTATGAATGCATGTAGTTTTGGAAGAACAACTTGTAACGAATTCAGTTTCCGAAGTGATACTAACATTTGCTATAAACGAACGAGAAACAACAGACAGAAGAACAGTTCAGACAGAGCATTGATTTTGTAGATCCTGACAACAACAGACAGGAAGCGGAAGTAGAGACAAAAGAATGACGTCATCACACATTCAGTTTTACCTTATCGCAGAAGTAGCAAATACTTGACCTTCTGACCCAACAGTGAAAACGCAAATAGAAGCCACGACAACTATTAGATCTGTAAAAAGAAAATGGTTTCCATGGTAACTATTCTAAAATATGTCGTGAGTGTATACCTTATTGCTGATGCGGCGAATATCTGCCCCTCTGAGCCAATTGTAAAAACGACCATGGAAGCCATTACAACAAATAAATCTACAAATGAAATATACGTTGTTATGGTTACAGGGATTAACATTATAGATACTGATATATTATATATCAATATAAATCCTAGTAAGGGATAAGATTGGGGGGGGGGTCTTTCTATGATATGAACAAATAAATAATCAATTTCTGTTCCTCAGATTGAAATACTGAACTACTTTAGAATTTACAGTACATCGTCGTGTTGGTAGTATACTTTCTACTTTATAAATGAATACAGTGGATTTCCTAGTTCCGAATAGTTTTCCAGTTCCGAATAATGTAAGTTTGATGAGTGAAAATTTTATCTTCTCGTACGAAATTATTAAATAAAACTTCGCGATAATAAACTTTAATACTTCATGTGTTAAATAATTGTTCAATTTTCATAATTTACTGAGCGCATGAATTTTGTATGCTCCTTAAAAAAAATTCCAAAAATCCGCCATATTTGTTTTCGAACAAAATGGAAAGCCCCCCTAACTTTCAAGATGTAAATTAATTATGAACGATTTTGAAGTTCTACCTGAATTATACTTGATTCTTCAGATGAAACATCAAACTTTTATTTCAATCAAGGTTTTCGTCGTCTTTATATGCATTTTCTACCCCTGTGAGTAGAGTCTATTCGGAACTGGTAAAATCGTTATAAGGCACAAACATGGGTGTCTTTTCCATCGTCATAGAAAAACTAGATGATGACCTTTAGAAAATTATTTTGTGAGCTGTTGAAAGTACTTGAATAAGTTCATATATATTGTTGGTATGGAAAAATGGTTTTAAACTCGTATCGTAAAGATAATATCCCAGTCTAAAAATACTACATTCAGAACTAGGAAAACGACATCTTACTTCAATTTTGAAAAAAAAATTCCTATCGTTTCTGATTTTTAAACAGAACAATAAATAAACCACAGATAATGTGATTTTTCCTACCTATACAAAATTATATAAAATAAAACAAAACATAAACATGAGCAAAGTTCAATAATGTCCTCATAACTCTTTGTCATATTTTGCAATGAAGCTGTTTCCTTGTTCTCTAAATATCGGACGTCTCAATGTTCTATGAGGGTAATCCTACTCTCATACGTAGATGATTGATTAATATGTAGACCCTCCCTAAGACTCTTACTCAACATTCACGTACTTTCCTGAAATGGGAAACAAAAACTTTCAATATTTTATTTCTTGGTTGAAAAAAAAAACAACAAGGAATGAGAACTACAGCCCAAGAGGAAACCTAGATCCAGTATCGTACCAAATATTTCATAATCTCACCCCATCCACCCATCCTCAAAATAATAAATAAAAAATAGTGATTTGCTTGTCAAGTCACTAAGGTGATTAATTATTTGGATATTGTGTAGATACAATCCCCTGAACTCAGCTACAGCTTAGTTATTTGCGTTCTTGGCAGGAGGATGAAAACAATCTGCTATAAGTGGCTTGGTCAATGGGAACCTGAAAAAGTTGCTGAGAGAAGGCGTTGCTCCAAGATCATGCATTTGTTTTTTAATTCAACCCCCCCCCCCTCCCCTTCATCCGAAAATCTTTAAGGTCACACTTTGGCCTAACTGGACAATTTATCCGTGACATATTCTTAGGGATAAATGCGCATTACGTTAACTAAGAGCTACATACCTATGATTGAGATAGGTTTTTTCGCGAACCGGATGCGCCCTCTTATCCCCATGTATTTACTTCTACAGCCAGAGGACCAAAGTCGTATCGCGTACTCCAGTCCAAAGAAAGCTACCAAAACAATCTCCTGCAAAAAAAACAATATCCAAAATGTCAGTCAACAAATAAACCTGTTTCCGTTTTTGGACACTTTATGGTTACGTATGTGCGGCATGCGAGACAGGGCACAAATAAATGACCCCAAAATTACAATTTTGTATCTGATTCAAAGTACGATGTTGGGATGTTACATGTAGGTGTATTTGTCTTCATGTTACACTATCTACATTTTCTATGTCATTTCCTCATGAATGAATTGTAGTTGTGAGCAATGCACGTGATTACGATACGCTAAAGTCTAACGACTGGGAAGTCAGAATAAAATGAATGTAGAGTGTAAAGGCAAAAGATAACGAACAGTGAATCAATCTCGTAAAGTCCCATAAAATACAAAAACAAAGAGTGGGCAACCAGAGGGTAAATATAAAAAAACAAATTACTGGGAGATATGAACTGGGATCGGGTTAGAATAGATCCTCAGTACCCTTGCTTGTTATAAAAAGGCGACTAAATGGGGCGGTCCTTTGGATGAGACTGCAAAAAAATTCGAGGAACCCCGTGTCGCAGCAGGTGTGGCACGATAAAAGATCCCTCCCTGCTCAACGGCCATAAGCGCCAAGCATAGGCCTTAATGTTGTATCCCTTCACCGGCAATGATGACGTCTCCATATGAGTGAAAGTTTCTAAAGAGGGACGTTAAACAATTTACAATCAGTCAATCACATCGGCATACTATTCTTAAAGTGCGGTTACTAACGCACGTCATGAAGCACAAGTACGCCAGCGTGAAGAGTTGTAGTTCACATCCTCATGAATGCATTTCAATAAGGACATGCATTTCCTTTAATGCGAATGGTATTATCTGGATTATACTAATGCTCTCAAAAGTGTGGTACACAGAAGTTTTTGTCCATTGTAAACATTACTAAGAAGTCGCTATAGATCATAGTTACAACGCACTGTATAACGTAACGTCATTTTCATACTCAACATATCATAAGTGTGAGCCCTGTCTTGTCACATAATTTAAACATTAATATATACATGTACTTGTGTATTATCATAAACTTGTTTCGTTTTCCCTAAAGTATCGGTGGTTGTATGGAGATAGAAAGATAAGAGAAAGAAAGAAAGAAAGGGATCAGCGAATAAGAAATAGAATAGGTAACATACCATCCAAAAAAGTGTCTCCATTGCAAAATCATCGTAGTCCTCTATAGTAGATAAGACACTGAATATAAGGCAAATCAACACCATCATGAACCTGCAACATATGAGTATTGATATAATTACTTAAACATTATTTCACCTGTACTCATCATCATATAAAACTGCCAGATATTGGTGAAGATAATGAGCACTGATCAGTCTCATAAGTCCAAAACATAATACAAAACAAACTTTGGGCAAACATTGACCCCTTAACAAACCATAGGTGGGACCAGGTGCCTAGGAGGAGTAAGCATTCCCTGTCGCCTGGTCACATAAAGGACGGTCTAACAATTGATAACCGGTCAACAGGGGATGCTTACTCCTCCTAGGCACCTGATCCCACCTCTGATGTGTCCAGGGGTCCGTGATTGCCCAACTCTTGTTTTTGTATTATATTTAGGACTTACGAGATTGATCCCTGTTCGTTATCTTTGCCTTTACATGAAACCTATCAGACAGCAATTATCCCAAAGGCATGTGGTATTGGCAAACTAGATCGTTTTATAGACCATAGAATTTGCAAAATGTTTACTTTAAACGTGACTGTTAAACCCCTGCAACGTCAACTTGCAGTCTGTCTCGATTTGATAATTGATCGTATGCAGAACATGCTCTTGCGTATCGCATAAGTTGAAAGATATAAACACTATATGCAAGTGATGATGAAATTAGGGAAGTTGGCGATGAAGAAGAAAAGGTGAAGATAATGACGTGGAATCAGGTGCTAGAAGGAGTAAGCATCCCCTGTCAACCAGTCACACCCGTAGTGAGCCAATTAAATGGAGTAATTCGTAGTCAAATCAGTATATAAAGAACGCCCTAACAATTGTTATGAAACAAGCCAGACAGCATTTGACCCATTGGAAGGTTGTATTAGCTTATTGGATCGCTATAACGACCATAGAATTTGTGAAATACTGACTTTTAACATGACTATTAAAACCACTGCAATTTCAACTTGTTTGTCTGTACCCTAATTCGATTTTTAAAAAAAATGATCATTCGCAAAACAAGTTCTTGTGTATCGAATCAGATGAGAAACGTAAACATCATATGCAGTCGGTGGTGGAATATTGCTACATAAATATGGGAAATTGATAATGGAGAAGCTGAAATCATTCCGTTGGCCATAAAGTTGAGTTGTTATACTAGTTTGCCGTCAACTTCGATGTTCAATAAAATAAAGTACGAAGGAGATTACTTTATTTCGAGTTCACTGAGATCAATCGAATGGACATAGGCGGATGAAAAAGATGATAAGCATTAATAAATAAAACGTCGTCGATATATTGCAATGTCGAATTAAGGACCCTCTATATACTAATGAAAACAATTTTTTAGACACTGAGAAAATTATTTCACATTAAGGTGTTAATATTAAGTTTATCTAAGTAGTTTTTAATATATGGTGCGGGTCATTTACCCCCAGGAAAAATGTTCAAAGATATGAAGTATTGATGAAAAGAAATCACCATTGCTCACTTGAATAAAAACAAAACATGCAAATAAAGAATTCAGTTAACTTATCTTTACCTACTGACATGTTACAAATGCTTGAACTGATTAAGAGTTTGGTAATACCCACAATATTACTGAATATTTCAATTTAGATCTAAGGGCAGATAACTCTAATTGCTTAAAATTACTAGCTCTTTTGTGTGCAGTGTAGAGAGGGTCCTTAAGGGCCACAGCTAGAGAATTTTGTTCTCACGTAGAAGCTTTCAATAAATTCTGCCCCGGTCGTAAGAATATAAAACAGGCCAGCTAACACAAGAACACAATTCGTGACCATGCATCACTCTCCTTATATTCATTATGTAATTCTCTGTTTAACAATACTTCATTTTCATTGCTTTCTACGAACAAAAATCAATATTTAAAGCATGATGAAAATACTTAAATTCACTATAGATTAAATACCTCTTGATGTTTTTTAATTAGTCCTATAATTTATTTTATGAAAAGATCCGGACCTTGTCGTTCGTAAGGCGTTTGCATAGCATCTGTAATTAGTCATCAAATAATCTCCGATTTGGGAAATATAGGGCTTTATTTTTTTTTTAGATAATGTATATGTGTAATTACTTATAGCGCGGCTATTTTAAATGTGAATTCCATGAGAGAGCACATAAAGAATTTTGTCAGAATTTATTTTCGACATGCAGAACTGGGATGATTTTGATTGGCGGACGTTTCCCGCTAGCGTCGCTTTAAAATCGTCAGTATACAGTCAAACAGCACTATGCGGGCTCCTTTACTTACGGAATACTTTGATAAACAAAAGCTCAGTGGTTGATTTATGTGCCATTTAAATAAATAAATGTCATTTTCGAAAATTCAATAATTTATGAACTGCAACGCTTTACGTACTAGTATTTTTCAAAATGAAGTTTATGTCTTCATTTATATTTGTTGGAATTCTATGTAGTTGAAATAGACCTTCTATACATGTGTATCATTTATCTGTATTTATATGCACATTATTTACAAATGCAACACTTTAATCAAGCAATGGCTTTTTTTTAACAAATCGCAGCGATACCATGGGCAAAAACATCAGAAATGTAAATAGATGTGCATGAACACCTCCCGCGCTTTGGCGCCCACCCCCATCTGCTGCAACAAATGTCATAAGAATTGGCGCGGTAAAGTTTGGCAGATTTTCAGTGTATGCGATGTTGATTCACATTAGTGGTAATTTTAGAGCTTTTAACCATGTGCATATATTTGATAAATGGTGATTATGAAAAAAATTGATGCCCATTGGAACAGTTGTAACCAAATCTCTAAATCTCTCTCTCTCTACGTCTTCTCTCTCTCACTCTCTCTTCTTCTCTCTCTCTCTCTCTCTCTCTCTCTCTCTCTCTCTCCTCTCTCTCTCTCTCTCTCCTCTCTCTTACCTTATTATTGTGAATTATACAGACAAAAGTTTGAAATAAAAAAAAAAATACTGTGCAAAAATATATTTGATAATTTTTTAGATGCCTGATATTATTTGCATTATACGTCACGTTGAGCGTTACCCTAATGAAAAAAATTCATTATCAAAAGTCAAGAACTAATGCAAATCATTTCAACCGAAGGCTGTTGCAAAGTGGAATATATAAATCATATGAGAAGGCATGCAAGTATATAATGTTCAAGCTCCGAAGCCACTGTAGTGGGTATCCAGGGCTGCGTGTAGGTATCGATTCCTGTCTTTTATTTTTATAATCAAAACAGCTTCCATAATGTTCTACTCTAGTTTATTGAGTTTAAGCTATGTTTTCTGTTCTTCCTATTAACTCTATTGATTAAAATCAGCGAATATTGCATGCATTTGTACATGAAATTTTTAAAGTGCATTTCACGTCTGAATGATAATGCTGAGCACGTTAATTCAGTTCGTACAATATTTTCGATGTCGTATCTTCTGAGAGATGTTAATGATAATTAAACATACAACCGTTAATTCAAAATCAGAGAATATACACATTCTTATCTGCATTGCCAATCTACTCTTGTTACATATAATTACAGTTTTGTGTGTTTAATCTAATTGGCTGGGAATATTGATCCTTTCTTAGTTTAAAATATTCTGTACACTATCTAAAGTTTCAAGACTGAACAAGTCAAAACATTTTAACCAGCATGATTCATGAGATATTCCAGCTATCAAATAACCATAATTACCCGAATTCCCTCTGTCCCTACATTTGTAGCCAAAACTTGAAAATGAAACGCGTATTACTTTTTTCCCAGAAACTTGGTGTGACTATTTGGTTAAAGTAAAAACAAGAGGCCCAAGGGCCACATTGCCTACACCTGAGCACAGCTGCTTCAACTAAAGAAGAGCAGTAGTTTGGGATTTAGAATGTACCACTGTGGACTAAATCTAACCTATGTCGGGTGAGAGCATATCTGACCCAACTTAAATCTACTCCATATCAGAGAAGCTTTCAGGTAAACATCCACTCTTCTGGTTCAATGAAAAAGATTTTAAAGAATTTCTCTAATATCTCATGTAGCTTGATCCCTATTGGCCTCATCATACCCGAGGTCATGATTTGAACAAACTTGAATCTCCACTATCAGAAGATTTCATATAATTCAGTTATCTGCCAGTGCTTGAGAAGAAGATTTTAAAGATTTTCTCTAATATCTGCATGTAAAACTTTAATCCCAAATTGTGGCCCCATCGTACCCCGGGGTCATGATTTGAACAAACTTGAAATCTCCCTCTAATCAGGAAGATTCCATATAATTTCAGCTTTCCTGGCCAGTTGGTTCTTGAGAAGTAAGATTTTAAAGATTTTCCCATATATAATCTAAATGTAAAACTTTGATCCCCTATTGGGCCCCCATCGACCCCCGGGCGGTTCATGATTTGAACAAACTTCAATTCTCCTCTATAACAGGAAGCTTCCATTATAAATTCAGCTTTTCCTGGCCCAGAGGTTCTTGAGAAAGATTTTTAAAATATTTTCCTATATAATAATATGTAAAACTTTGATCCCCTATTGGCCCCATAGTACCCCGGGGTCATGATTTGAACAAACTTGAATCTCCTCTATATCAGGAAATTCCATACAAAGTTTACCCTTCCTGGCCCAGTGTCTTGAGACAGATTTTCAAAGATTTTCCCATATAATTCATATGTAAACTTTGACCCCCCTATTGGGCCCCATCGTACCCCCGGGGTCATTGATTTGAACAAAACTTGAATCTCCTCTATATCAGGAAGATTCGCATATAAATTTCAGCCTTTCCTGGCCCAGTGGTCTTAAGAAGATTTCTTAAAGATTTTCCATCATAATCATATGTAAAACTTTGATCCCCTATTGTGGCCCCATCGTACCCCCGGGGTCATGATTTAGACAAACTTGAATCTCCTCTATATCAGGAAGATTCCATATAAATATTCAGTCTTCCTGGCCCAGTGGTTCTTTAGAAGAAGATTTTTAAAGAATTTCTCCTCTATAATCAAGACATAAACTTTGATCCCCTATTGGGCCCCATCGTACCCCCGGGATCATGATTTGAACAAACTTAATCTCCACTATATCAGGAAGCTTCCATATAAATTTCAGCTTCTTCTGGCCCATTGTTCTTGAGAAGGAAGATTTTTTAAAATGACACCACCCTATTTTGCATTTTCGTGATTATCTCTCCTTTGATGAGGGCCTGGTCCTTCATTTGAACAAAATTGAAGCCCCTTTAACCCAAGGATGATGTTGTACCAAGTTTGGTTGAATTTTGGCCCAGGCTTCCTGAGAAGAATGTGAAAATGTGAAAAGTTACGACAACGACGAACGACAACGAGACTTCAGACAACGGACAAATTTTGATCGAAAACTCACTTGAGCCTTCGGCTCAGGTGAGCTAAAAAAAAGTCTGGCGTTTGTCACGGTCACAATATGAAGGGTAAGGTACATGTAACTTTATGCAAACGGGGAAAGGATGAACATATTTGGTTCGTAGCATTCTTAAGCGGTAAACGTTCTACACAGGTACCGTTGACCATTTTCTGTAGTTGTTATATTTTGTCCTTCTTTCTCGCTAAAGTATGCGATATTCTGCACTATTTCATTTTCAATCAAACTTAGATGCTGGTGACAAAATAATCTTGTTTCACGATAGAACAGCCAATACATACAATTGGCATCCAATAAATCTACTTTAGGATGTTGTCCGATGATATGTATTACGTATTGATTGATGACTTGAATGATTGTTTGATTTATTGTTGATCGACCGATTGATCCCCAAACGTCACAAATAGTGGTGCCAGGAAGAACGCCTGGTCCTCCGCAAAAAATGCAATGTTCTTAAGCGATTTTGGTTTAAAACATCAAGTACCCCAATAGTGCGGTCGCGTACGTGTGCGTGCGTGTATGAGTGTGTGGTATTGAGACGCGATGCAATACCCCTGATCAACGTAAATAACAACTGTTCATTCAGCTAGGCATTTTATACACTAGAAATTGTTATAAGAAAATGTTGGGCCAATATTTCCTTTAACTAAGCAACAAACACGAATATATTGAACCACCTACCGCATGCTCTCACAATAAAAGTGAAATTCTACTACAAATGTTTGTGAGTACACAAGCCAGAGCTCATCTTAGGACGACACGAGTGAAACAAACCTTGGTCTTTTATATGTCATTGACGTGACGAGGGCCATTCCGGTGATCGTTTTTATTGGATTCCAGTCTTGTACAAAAGACCTCAATTACCGCCGCTTCTGGATCGCACTAATCTATGTCACGTGACATAATTCGATAAGGAGTTATCTCAACGATTGGCAGTTCACGTTAGAGATTTGATTCAAGATACTTTGATATTCTGTAATACAATACACCTTATGAGGTATTTTGTATCCATATTGTCCATTTTTGCTAATGTATTTACAAGCCGATTTGGAACAAATTAAGACAAATGATTTCGTGCTTTTATTGAGATCACACTGTTCGATTTTGATGACGAGGAAACGCTAACTATTGAGTTTTGTTTGCCCGGAGTGCTCGAATGAAGAACTTTAATTTGTATGATTTAGTTCTTTCATTATACACAGCATTCTATTTCATCGATCGGATGAAATTATCCACAGGAGCAGAATTATCTTTTCTTCCCCCTTTGATAAAGTAGTTGTTAGAGTCTTTCCCTTAATCATAATAATCATTTAGAAATTATAACTCGCACGAACATCAAAAGTGTGCTTTCTTTGTTTAAAATCTTTTGTCAAATGAGACGAACGAATCATTGCACCTCGTGCACTGAAGTGTTTTACAGAAGATCAAGAATTAGACCGTGACGACACAAAGGTCACCAAAAGTATCCGTGACCTCACTGTTCTTTTATTAGACAGGGAGTACGGAAAGTAAGTTTTCCTTTTCAAGAAATATTTTGACGAACTGTGCAACAAACCTGTGAATTTCATATTTATTCAATTTCTTTTGTTTATTGATTCCTAACATCATTTTTCAACTTTTTCTAATTATTTTTAAAACTTTGAAAGATTTTGATAAACGTCTAATTCTTTCAAATATTGAAAATGCCTCATGTAGGCATTTTGTTAGCAAAAGAAATCTAATAACCTTCACACAAATTCAATGTGGCAATGAATCATAATTCGAACATTTACATGCCTTGTATTTAAACACAATGACAGAGGCACACCTACGAGTATACCTAATCACACATACGAATTAATTCGTTGTTGCGACAAATAAGGTTTTCACTTGATCGACTTTTTATTACCATTATTTTTTGTTTGAATGAATTCATTTCCAGTTCGAACCAAGAAATTGAAGTTCCGAAGAAACTGCGGGGGCAAATAGAAGTAGGAGGGAGTGGGTAGTCAGCGCCCCTCCAACGAATTAAAAATTATTGATTTCACGTAACAAGTTGATGAAACAAGAAATGTTTGCAAAACATATATATCTTCCTAAAATGTGCTGTATATACTATGAAAATATTAGTACTGCTATTAGTTATTGCATTGTTTATCTTCACTACAAAATGTACTCACGCATGATTTCAAATCCATTTGATCTATGTACAATGTTGTATCATTCGAAGAGAATAATTGTCACGGTCAGAGCAAAAAACTACTAGCGGCATTTGATGGCGCGAGGGGACTCTCGGTGTGTTGCTTCTTCGTTATATTGCATTAAATTATGGTGATTAATTGAAGGTGGAACTAACCATACAGTACATGTGTATCAATCAGTAGATCATCAAGACCAATTGTTTATTCCATTGCACCTGCTGACCTTTGATCTTCGAATTATAAGGGGTCAATTACTACATAAATTAACCATACAGAATATATCAGAACAACAAATGAGCAAAAGGTTCTGAAGATATTTGGAAAACAACGATTGTATAGAGCATAACATTGAGACTACTGCCAGACGATTGAAAATTTGAAAATCATCGGGGGGCATCTTCTACCAACAGCCAACCCCTGTATGAAATTTCACTATTAAACAAAGAGTTCTCAAGATACTGGACAGACTCCAGTTGTACAGAATAGTGCATTGCACCTAGTGACCTTTTAACCTGAAAAACCAATAAAGGTCATCTACTATACCAATGAAAAGGCAAAAATAACGAATAGTGATCAATCTCACAAGTCCCAAACAGAACAAAAAAAACCAAGAGTTGGACAAACACGGACGCCTGGATACACCAGCGGTGGGATCAGGTGCATAGGAGGAGTAAGCATCTCCTGTCGACCGGTCTCACACCCGCCATGAACCGACCAGGTAAATGAAGTATCTGTAGTCAAAAATCAGTATATAAAAACGGCTTAACAATTGCTTATGAAATTCGTCAGACAGCATTGTACCAAGTGGTAGATCATACGGGCAAACTAGATCGTTATTATGACCATAGGATTTGCGAAATTCTCCATTTAAACGTGTTTGTTAAAACCCCTACAACAATTCAAAAACTGATTATACGTAGAACAAGCTCTTGCATATCGAATAAGCTTAAACACCATATGCAGGCGATGATAGAATGTTATGTAAGTATGGGAAGTTGACGATGGAAAAGCTTAACTCCTGCATGAAATTTCAACATTATCACAGGGTTCTCAAATATTGGGCAGGCACTCACTGTGAAGAGTGCAGTACAGCATCGCATCAGGTGAAATTTGACCTGAAAATCAAGTGGTCATCCACTACCACAGTCCAACCCGTTTACAAAATGATATATCATCACTACCAAAGATATCGGGTGAACACCAATTGTACAGAGTATTGCATTGCACCCGGTGACCTTTGAACCTGAAAATCAAAACGTTTAATATGAAGCATCACTACTGTGGAATCATTTTAATTCGTGGGGGCCAATGTTCGTGGGTAACCAAATTTTTGCTGGTTCGTGGGGACGTAATTTCGTGGGCAATTGATAAATAATAATATTTATAATGATTAAAAGGGAAATACAACATGTTCGTGGGGACGTAAATTCGTGGGTAAGGGTGACCCACGAAATCCACGAACATTGGTCCCCCACGAACAATGATGATTCCACAGTATCTAACAACGGGTTGCTGGCCGACACAAACTTTAGAGCACTGCACCCAATGACCTGTAACCAAAAAAAACAAATGATATTGAGCGGACATGTGATCCATCGACCGAACGACAGGTACAAAGCAATATACCCCTCGTCTTTGAAGGGGGCATTACAGAACCGATTCTACGGTGTGGCAGGGAAGGAGAGAGAGATGTCGTATGTATGGTTGAATCAATTATGCAAGCAAATTGAAGCCATACTTTTGTATCATCAATTGTGAACGTAATTTCAATAAACCATTTCCTAGAAGGTAGAACGGTGGGACCGCTCCTAACCCTGTATAATGCATTCTTTCCCAGTAACGAAAATTTATTCGGTCAAACTAAGAACTTCCTTGTTCAGTCTCGCTAAACGAAAGACTAATTTGTTAGAAGGAAGAATTATCCATCCTAGAAAAACTCATTTGCTCTAAGAATGAATTTGTTTTTCCCAACTAAATACAAAAAACTCAACTTTTATCAAATCAATCATTTCTCAAAATTCCTATGATTGGATTTTATATGGCGCTTTATCTACCGAAGTACCCAAAAGTGCTTTACAATACATTATTACCCCAGCAGACCTTAACAATCCAGAACCTCCTCAGTGCAAGCTGTCGTTAAGGCGCTAGAACACTACCATTCTGACAATATCTTTCACTGTCTATAGCCAGGTACCCGTTTTACACTTGGGTGGAGTGAGGAAATTCGTGTAAAGTGCCTTTCCCATGGACACAACTTCGGCCCTGCCACTGCCAGGATTTGAACTCATGACCTCTCGGTCGAGACTCAGACGACCTAACCACTAGGCCACCGACGCCACGTTTACCTCTTGTGTCTTTCCTAGCTTGCAATCGTCCAACTAAAAAATGTCTCCACATCTTCTGTCATTATCGTGGCGTCGGTGGCCTAGTGGTTAGGTTGTGTCTTTACCAGACTCGACCGATAGATCGTGAGTTCGAGTCCTGGCCGTGGTAGGGCCGACGTTGTTTCCTTGGAAAAAGCACGTTACACGAATTTCGTCACTCCACCCAAGTGTAAAAGGGGTGCCTGGCTATATACAGTGAAATATATTATCAGAATGGTAGTGTTCTAGCGTGTTAACGACAGTTTGCACAGAGAAGGTTCTGGATTGTTAAGGTCTGCTGGGGTAATAATGCATTAATAAAACACTATATATAAGAGCCAATCGTTATCATTGAACTGTCAAGCATTCCTCTGAAATTAAGACTTGTCTTAAAGAAACAAGATGCGTTTGTGAAACACTGATACCCCCCCGGACAACGCTACCAGTGTCAAAAGGAATACACATGTAAAATATGAAAGCGATATTACTTAACATATACATGTACCATTAAAAAATTATGGTCAATGTTAAAGGTTTTGAAAGTATGTCAATGTTCAAAGTCAGGAGGCTAAACATTTGCTACCAATGAAAAGGGCTTGTTGTAAAACATACATATGTGAAATATGATAGTCATATCACTTAACATTCACAATTTATGACCAATGTTAAAGTTTGTGCAGACAAACAGACCAAAAATTATATGCCCCCGATTAAAGATTTCGAGAACATAAATAAACTTCTTTAACATGTGTAAAGCTAAAATTCTAAAATCGTTGTTCAGTAGTTAGATCCAAGTTTACCGATCCGGTATAATTGTCCGGTAATCTAAGGTTGAAAAGTTTTGGGGGTCCACTTATTCAGGGAAATAAAACTAGAACAACTCACTCGCTGTCATACATGTAACGTAATAATATTTTAACCTAAAATAACAGTTGAAAGATGTTAAGGGGGAATGTTACATCATAGAAATTTGGTGTACATATGTAAAACATTATTCGAATTGAAAACTTTCAAATTCACTCCATTTAGTCGCAAATGCAGTTTATATATATAGAAAGTATTCGGGAAAAAAAAATTAAAACCGTTACTGAATTCGAACCTGCGATCTTCAGTTCAGCAATGTACTATTGAGCTACTCGTTACGCAATGAAATATAAATCAAATAGATAAATATTGCTAATATTTTCTTCTTTTTATTCATGGTTTTAAAGGAAGACAACCGTTATGATGATGTATATCAAAAGATTCCGTCATTCTTAAATCTAGTGGGGCGCCCACGTGATCAAAACCTATGAAGAAGGTAAGGTCACGTACATGTACGGCCCCACTTCATACTCCGGTGAACTCTTCTAGCCCCCAGGGGGTGATCGGTCATATGAAATTGTGCTGATTTAAAAAACCAAACAAACCGTACTTACTCCACTTTATTTATCGGCCGCAGGAGCGCCCATCTATTTGTGATTGTGTTCCCCAAATGCGTATGAGAAATTAGGGGAATGTTTAGTGTTTCAAGAAATGAATTTATCATCAATGATATTAGTAATGTTCTAATAAAGAGTTTCAGAAATATGTATAAAATTAAATAGAATAACTGTTAATCAATGCGTTTCATTATTCATTATTCAACGAATATTATAGAATTCACAACTTTAAACGAAATTCATACAACAAGTACTCCCCCAAGTGGTATGTGTAAAATATAGAAGCAATTCTTATGGGGCTTCTAGATATTAATTCTATACATAACAAGCTATAATTTTGGTTTGAACATGCAGCGACTTCAAATATTTAAAAATTTGTATATTTTGATTGCTGCATTGTGTTAAATTTCAATCTGCAT
>CAJDSM010011656.1:0-10758 GCA_903981925.1 Ostrea lurida | reverse complement strand
GACAATAACTGTCTGTTGTGTCACTAGAAGAGGAAAATAATAATTATATATTGTTCGTGTGGAAATGAGAAAGTGAAAAAAAAAAATAATAAAAAAAAAATAGCAAATTATAAAAAAAAAAAAAGTAAATAACTTACTCATCCGATATGGTGATAATTTCTATCCTTCTTCTGTTAAATATAAAACTACCAAATATTGATAAATATCAGGATTACAAGATCAACCGAACGAAATATTATCTGAAACATAATAGCGACCTTATTTACTTACGCCTTTACAGGTCTTACAGGTGCATTCGGAGGAACGCTGTAAAAAAATAGTTTAAAAAAAAAAATTCCCATAAGTTTTCCTTCCTCGGGTTTCAAATAAATTTTACTAACCCAGCCGTCTTGGCCGCACTGTAAATAAAAATTGTATATGTATGTATCTAATGAAGAGGTAAAATTGTATACTGTGTGTATCTAATGACAATAAAAGGAAAAACGGAAAATTGTTGCATTATACTCTGACATTTTACTAAATCTCTCCCACCTCCACGCCGTCTCCTTTTGCGGGGTGGTCATCTTATTAATAATGGAAAATTCCATTATAACGGTTCCCTAATGTAGAAAGAAACTACGCCAAAAAAAAAAAAAAAAAAAATAAATAAATATTAAACAGGCAAAATTCCGTTAACCTTACAAGAACACTTCACAATTCGAAAGTATAAAAAAAATGTAAAAGATTTAAATTACAAAGTCTAAAGGAACTATTTGAATTATTTATTTGTTTAATTTTTTTTTTTCGCTTTCTCTGACTCAACTTGTCGGATGTGCTGCTAAGATGGTAAATTACAAAAAGTAAATAACAATTTTTTTAATTATAGATCTTTAAACGTTATGACTGATCATAGATACACCACATGTGATCATTCGTGTCATCCTGTACACTTTGACAAAAATTGATTACACAATTAAAACAAATGATTAGCGTGTTTTTCGCACAATAGTTCTCATTTTCATACACGATTTAGGGTATATTTTGAGACTAATTTCAAGGACATAATTAGACTTACGTGATATCGGAGACCGACTGGTCCCCGCATTTACCACGACTCCCCTTCCATACTTCAAAAAAAGGGGGGAGGGGTATTTAAAAAATACACATTTAATCTAATCACGAATAACTATCTAAATTTCATAAAATATCCTTTCACTACGGACAAGCCACTTCATCTAAGTAATTTGATGGTGGCGGGCCAAGTCCCACACATGTTTCTCATTCGCGCAATTGCAATATCTTAAAAAATAAATATATATATATATTATAGGCTTTTCGTGTGTATTAGAATGTCATTATTCTCCTGACGAGTGAGGGGCACACCCCTCTTTACGAAACAGGCTGTAGAGAAACAAATGATATTGTGATTGAAACCCAATCGAGTCATCAATTTTAATTATATTTATATATATACGAAGACAAATATTAAGAAGAAAGAATGTTACTTTAACGTACGAACAGACCGAATTCGAAAGTTTTGTGGCTTCTGTGCGGAAAGGGGGGGGGGGGGGGGGGGGGCTCATGACTTTTACTTACGGAAGTTACGTCGTCACAAATAATGATGATTGCGGGGCCAAGTCCTGCATATTCATGTTTCTAGTTTCCCGCATTGCAATATCTTAAAATATATAATATAATATATACGAGAAAAGTTTAAGAATAAAAGAATTAAGTTTTCCAAAACGGAAAGTTTAATGTCACCTTGCCCGTGTCATGGTGTGGGTGGGGGTGATTTTGGGGCATTTGCTATACCTGTTTTATAGTGGCCAGTCGTGATGTCACTAGCGACAAAGTGTGATATTTCTTTCAAAATGGTTAAATTAATATGCAATTAAATATCATTATGTTTTTGATAAATATTAGGGTATTACCCAGTTAAATAAAATTACGGGTTTTTTTTTACCTCTCGTGATTTACGGACGTCCTCTTCGTGAATCCGTTCGTGGTCTCACATACTGAGGTAATCTCCAAATAGAAAATGGCAATAACCACCTGATCAATCATGTTTAATAATCAACTAACTGAATCGTAATATATATACGTCTGTAACGTTTGAAATATTAGAACTTGAATGATAAGATCTCGTTAGCAATGAATGTCTTTTAGTAAGATTATCAATTCGCCAAAGCTTGATTGGTTGAAAGTAGCAATATTCAGTAAAGATTTCAGTTCCGAGAACTGATTGGTTGAAGATAAACACTGTGGAAAAACCATCAAATGTAGCTGCATTACAAAAGGCATATGAAGTATCCAGAGAGAAAAGATCATGAAGCGAATGCGAATATAAGACTCAAAGTAAAAAAAATAATAAATCTAAATTTTAAAATTCGTTTCATTCCGCCTCCATTGGTTTCATTTATCATTTAATTTTATTTCACGTGAATCACCTAGCGCCGATTCTTCTCATTGGTTAAAAACACCTCTTTTTAAGATGAGGTATTTTTCATAATCAACGTACCTGAACAACAAGATAAAGTCTAAGAACATTATTTATTTTGTAAATAAAATTTAAATTAGAAGAAATGAATCTTATATTTTTTCGGGTGAATATGCCGTTATTTAACTAATGTTCACACCTCTTCTCCTTTTTGCGGGTTGGTGATCTATTAAATAATGAAAATTAATTATAAACGTTTCCTAATTTTAAAAGAGATACCAAACATTAAAAAAATAAATAAATCACATTGAAAATAAAAATTAAAGGCAGTTCCGTTTACTTTGACAGACCAACTCACGTGCGAAGAGTACAGAAAAGAAAATGTAAAATTATTATAATTACAAAGTTAAAGGGACATCTATTATTGCAATTATTTATGGGTTAAATTTTCTTCGCTACTCTTTGACTACATTGTCGGATGTGTGCTGAAAGATTGTAAATTACGCAAAGAAGTAAAAAATTAATTTTTAAGGATATATCTTTAAAACGTTACTGTGACTCATATAAGATACATCCCATATGATACAATCGATCCATCCATTGGTACACTTTGGAAAAATAATTGGAATACAACAATTTAAAACAATTATGTATTAGCGTGTGTTTTTTTCGCGCAATAGCTTCTCATTTTCATACACGATTAGGGTATATTTTGATACATAATTTCAAGGACATATATAATTCTACGTGATCGGAGACAGACTGGTCCCACGCAGTTGACTCGATTCCCTTTCCATAGCTTCAAAGGGAAACAAGGGGGGCGGGTATTAAAAATCACACCATTTAATCTATCACGTAATAACTTTCTAAATTTCTAAAAATATCCCTTCACTTACGGACAAGCTCACTTCGATACTAGATATAATTGAGATGCCCCAGGGCCCAAGGTCCCCCAACATCATATTTCTCATCTCGTTTCCGCAAATTGCAATATCTTAAAAAATAAATAAATATATATAAGTATATTTTATCTATTATCGAGGAAATATTAAGAAAGAATTGGTTACTTTAAACGACGGACAGACCCATTCGAATTTCGCTGCTTTCTGGTGCAGAAAACCCGCGCATTAATGGCACATTTTGTCTAAATATTCGTTATACTTACGACAGTTTACGTCGTCCAACATAATATTGACATCGGCGGTACCCACAGTCATCTGCTCATGTTTTTCTCCTTCAAATTGCAAATGTCTTAATTAACATGATACTATATATACGATAGAAAAGATAAGTAAAAGAAAAAACTTTTTATAAACCGAAGTTAGACTTCACCTTCCCGTTCCACTGGTGTGGGGTAGGAGGTGATTTTTGGGGCGATTTCTTATACCTGTTATAGTGGCCAGTCCATCGTGATGTCGCCTCAGCGGACAAGTCCTTATATTGTGCTTTCATGTGTTAAATTATAATGCATTAAATACAATTATGTTTTTGATTAAACCATTAGGGTATATACCCAGTTAAAAAATTACCGGTTTTTTTACCCTCTCTGATTTACGACGAATCCTCCTTCGTGAATCCGTTCGTGTCCTCGACATGCTGATTGGTATACTCCAATAGTAAATGCAATACCAACACTGATACAATCTGTTTAACTAATACACTACGGTCTCGAAGTTAGATATATACGTCTGTACGTTTGAGAGTATTTAGAACTTGAATGATATAGATACTCGTTATGAATGATTGTCGTAGGTTAAGTAATATCAATTACGCACAAAGCTGATTGGTTGAAGTAGCAATATCAGAGAGATGTATCAAGTTCAACCGAAACTGATGTTTGAAGATAACAATGTGGAAAAACCATCATACTGTAGGCTGTGCCATTACAAAAGGCATATGAAGTCTCCTGAGAGAAAGATCATGAAGGAAATGCGAATATAGACTCAAAGTAAAAAAAAATAATAAATCAATTTATCTATTTTTTAAATTCGTTTCATTTCCCCTCCCATTGGTTTCAATTTTCTTATCATTTAGATTTTACTTCACGTGATCCACCTACGGCCGATTCTCATTGGTTAAACACTCTTAAGATTGAGGTGATTTTTCGAATCACGTCCTAACAACAATAAAGTCTAATGAACATTTTTTATTGTTGTATATAAATTAAATGATAAAGAAATGAATCTTTATATTTTTTTCGGGTGATATCAGGTTATCCACCGGGATTTTAGACGGATATGTGCCCTGTCTGCTGGAAACAGCGGTTTAATTGTTCCCTATTACAATAAGGCGGTAATAAAGACAATGGATTCCTGTAACAGTTGCAGACCTGTAGCCTTATTGCATGCATTTTATAGTTTTTGAAATATATATCTATTATCATATCTATTAATTATGTTTTTACCGCAATAAGGATTTTCCACAACACTCAACAACATGGTTTCCAGAAGTAATTAGGTTGTCTGAACAGCGTCGTTCAATCTCGAGGACACTGTCCTACATTAACTTTGGAACTAGGTAGTAATGTTTAATGTGTGTTTTCTTGATACTAGTAAAGACATTTGATAGGTCTGGGACCCTTATTTCAGCTATATGAAATGGCATTACGGGTAATTATGCGTCCATCTCGTTATCAATGTCACCAAAATACACGGAAAGTTCAATCATTGTAAAACCAACCAAGCCTAATGGTTTCCGGTTAATAAGATATTAGACAAGGCTGGTGGGTTATCTACTTTTGTTATACTTGTTTTCATTTATGATCTTAATAATGATTACGAAGGGTAGTCCAAATTCTGTGTAATACTAGATATCCCCCAGCACACTGCCCTCTTTAGCCGACTACTTTAGTCATTAATTAGCATAAATCTTCGCTAGCCGCTTTAGAAGCAGTTAGATACTCGAGCATACAACATATTCAAGCAAATGGCGGATTTACCTTCATATGCTGTGCAAATCGCGCTGCCATCTTGCAAATTCAAGCAAAGGGACTCACAACCTGGCGTACAATTTCTCACATGGCACTTAGGTGCGGCTTCTATAGTGTCACCGAAACTAGTCCAATATAGCACCCATCTCAGCATTTTCTAATCTTGTAAATGCAGAATAGTCTCTGAACACGAAATACAAGAATCTTGCACAAAGAGACGATAAAATCTATATTACTCTCCACATACAGTCCGATCTGGGCACACAATTCTTAGCATCATGACAATGTTAACTCACAAACGATTAGTACCAAGTGCAAAGATCAAATGAGAGATCGTGAACTAACCGTCCGTGCTTAAAGGGAGTGAATCTTTGGAAGCAGTGCATATGTCATATTGTTAGATAAATGCACGACTCAATCATGCGAGCAACGTTATTGCCAGAAAAACTCAGGCTTAAATCTTAACCAAAACTATGCATGGTCAGATATGTGGAAGTCTTTTTTTCAATGTCTTGCCTATCTGTGACTGAAATATGTTCGTATGGATGCCTCTGTTCTTGGGAGATTATGTCGTTGCAGCCGAAGAGGGCAGTTAGCATAGTCTAGCGAAGGACTCGAATTTTCTAAGTATTTTCTACAGTCTCTCAGATTATCTTCTGTTTTACTTCCGGACTATGCGCAACGGACTTCTCCGATCAAATGAACCTCATCTATTCCTGGAAATTCCTGGAGGATGGGTCCTCCCACACTAAATCCAACTGGAAGATTATGATTATTTACTGTTTTACGTCCCACCGAGAATATTTCACTCATATGGAGACGTCACCAATGCCGGTGAAGGCTGCAAAATTTAGGCCTATGCTCGGCGCTCAGGGCCTTTGAGCAGGAAGGGATCTTTATCCGTGCCAACACCTGCCTGTGACACGCGGGCTCGGTTTTTGCGTCTCTTCCGAATGCCGCCAATATCAGTCGCCCTCTTACGTACACGCAAGGGGATGCTGGGGACCTATTCTAACCCGGCCCCAAGCGGGTTCCCAAATGGAAGAAAATGGTAGGTGTTCTCTACTCTTAAATACGTTTTTATTTTTCTTATTTTATATATTTATTTATTAAATTATTATTATTATTTGGTTGACTTTTTAAGTCTTTCACTACATTTTCTTTTCCCTCAAATAATGTGCGATATATTGTAACCATCATCCTTTTAGAATCTCTGTATTTATCCTTCAAGTGCACTAATTGAATTCATGCGATACCATAAGAATGTGTCCTTTCCAGAATTGATTGCGCAGGATACACACACACATACACACTCTCTCTCTCCACTTCAATTATTTCAAACCTTCATTCTTTTGAGATAAAAAAACCCCCCAAAACCCCAAAACAAATACACATAAAAAGCAAACTAAGCATTTTATTTCTTTTCTTCACAATAATTTATTTCTTTTCTTCAGTGTTTGATGGATTGGGTGTTATGAAATAAACAAGTGAGACCTAATGATATCTGGACCTGCGTCGCTCGCAGCTATTCTGGTAGAAGCACAAATATTTTCGTTGATAATTATTGGCTACAACGGAAATTAACAAAATTTAATCCATGATGAATATTAAGTGCTTCGTAACAGTTATCCATCATTAAATGTGAAAAATTTTGTTAAATACAAAATCCATGTCCAGTTCAGCATGTATTGTTGAAATGTCGCCAATGACACAAGTCTGGGAGACATATCGGGTCCGAACTGTAGCCGGTAGTGCATACCGAAATTATTATTATTTTTTACTCCCGAAAGTTCAACAAGGCCTGCACTTTGCTTGCAATGTAAAAACACTAGCACGTGGTTAAAATGGTGTTAATAATTGTGAATGACTCATTGCTGCATGATCAGCCATAGGTAAAACCCGTAAGTCATACCGAATAAGTTTCTTTATCGTATAATAAGCTGCATGACAAAATCTGCAAAGGCAACACATCCAAATTCTATTTAATATAATAATCTTTTGATCTACTCTTTGCTGGCTAAATATGAACTTTTAATTATTAGATAACCAACATTTTCAATGTGAATATAATAACTCCCTTTACCGCTGTGTTAATTCATAAAGTAATTTCTATTTACCGGTTGTAGTGTCTAGCTATAGGCCTGGGAAACTATAATCTCGATAAGAGCTATAAAAAGTAATACAATAATATTTCTCTAGACTGAAGTATACCCTACACCTGTATTTTTTTTTAATAAGGAGGTAAATTTAGTTATTTTATGGCGAGGTACAATGCTCGCGGAAAAACCCAGTTAAGGTAATATGACATAAATTTAAAGTGAGACAGTCACAAGAAGTGGCTAACCGGGTACACGGTACAGTAATAAGATAACACTTTTTTTCTTAATCCAAAGAGATATCCCATAGTCTTTATACTGTTAATAGTCATGTATTATTTCTAATGATCCTGACTTTGCATTTGCCGTAACTTATGTAAGTCACTATGATTTTAATCCTATAAACTCATGGTAAGCACTTGTGAGTCACACTGCCAGTCATAAACGAGGTTGCGACGTCAAAAACGGTCATTGGTTGACTTAAACTTGGACCATGGGTTGGACCAAAATTAAGTTTTTATGTTTTGTGCGTAGAGACGAAGTCCAGCCCCACTGACTCCCACAACCCCCTCCCCCCCCTACTTCGATTGTCATACTCTTCTAACCTTTGACCATGTGTGAGCTCAACCAAAACACAATATATAGGAGACGATATATTTGCAAGTTTAAAGTACAAAAAAACAAAGTACATAAATGTATATTATATATACACTGTATATGCCCTACAAAAGCAGTACAGACAAAACTAAATTCATTAATCAAAAAATAAATAAAAATAGTTTATCCCGACCATACCTACCAGAGAAAAATAAGGGCCTAATCTGAAAGTTATTTTTGGCTGTAGAAAAAGTAAAAATATTTTACCTATCCTAACCGACCCTACGTCCGTAATCGGTCGAAAAAGGGAAAACAAACAATTAGTTCTAAATTTAGGCCTTATCATTTAATTGGATATTTACAAGGGTATACATGATATGGGCTCCTAATGAAGATTTCAATTGTTGTATTCGACCAAAATTCACGCTCTGTTTCGTTGTATATAAGTGTGGTTGTAAGCTATGAGAGCTATGCAGTCACTAGAAAATCACTTAAAAATAAAATTATATGAATATAAGCTTGAAAATTTATACTTCTTTTTGAAATCCAAGACTATTGAAGTACAAATGAACAACAATCAATGTACTAACCTTTAAAGTACCTTCATGAAAGATTAAAACGATACCATTGTAAACTATTTACATAATTTAATATCACATTAATCTGCATTTTGTGTAGAAACAATAGAAAAAAACATCACAGTCTACATATTCAGTGTTGAATACAAGGTACACGTTGTAACTAGATATACATCACATAAGAATCTAGTCCATACTATTAAATGTATAGGTAAAAATACCCATGTACGGTAGTACTACTGCCAATTGTATGTAGGATACTATCTGTGCCACCTGTACAGGAATGTAGAATCTATGTGGCCGGGGGTCTGCCCCCTCCCACCTTATAGCAATGATTATTTTCTATCATTTTCATATGCAAATAAAGATAGATTGGACAGTCCCTAGCTCTCAATTTTCAACTGTAGCAATGAATGAGAGGAATGTTAGAATTGAATGCTGATGCCCCCCCCCCCCCCGCCCCCCGGAAGAAAAAAAAAAAAAAAAAAAAAACCCCATTCTAGATAAAAAAAATTGGAGTTTGGGAAAATCTTTAAGTCAGTATTTGGTATTATTTGATAAAGACTTCAACATTAATGCATCCTCTCTCTTCATACTTAAAATTTTCACGATATGGCAGACCTTCAACTGCACCCCCCACCTTTTTTGTGTTTTTTTTTCAAGAATATTTAGACAAGTCATCTTTTACGCCCCCATTCCACTTTGATAATGATGCAACATTAATTCATGGTCAAAACAAAATTGATAGTATGTCCCTGAAACTGAGTCAACTGGTATATATATATAAGAGCCCATTATGTTTCTGACCCCCACCCCCCAAAAAAAAATAAACATACAAATAAATAAACAAAACAACAACAAAACATGAATGTTATACATATAAAACAAACATAATGAAAATAGGTATCTAGCATGTGTCAAAGACTTTTTCATTCTACATTGTATTTATTTCGAACGCAGATAGTTAATTGCAATGTTGACTCAATTCATAAACTCATTTTCACACATTTGTGCGTGCCAGTCAAACTTGAATAAAATTCAGATCTACTTCAACATGACATTTAATTAAAACACACAGACAATCAGACAAATAGAAATGGTGCTAACTCTTGGCATCAGGTCCTGACTTTTTCACTTTCGGTTTCAGTTCAAAAGTAATGGAGATTTTGCTTGAGACGGTAACACTGGCGTTATTCAGTTTCTGTTGGAGAGTCCTAGGCGCATTGAAATCGTCCACAGAGTCCTCCGTCCCCTGCCATTCCTTGTTTTCTTGTTCTTTGATGCTGATGGGACGCCCAACAGACTGATTCACAAACTTGGCCATTTCTTGAGCTTTTTGTTTTGCATTATGAATGGCAAGTAAACTAGCTTGGTGTCTGAAATATAAATAGTATCAATATCAGCTCCAATAACATTGTATTGAACATGTCTGTATGACTATAAGATTAAGAAAATTCAATTTAAAGTGCAGGTTTTCACACCAACAATTCACATAAGCTGCACAGAGATGCTTTTTTTTTTTTTTTTTTAAAATTTAAGATTTGTTATTAAAATCTACCCAAAACACATGCATAATGCACTTAAAAGACACATCATACACAGTAAATACTTGTAAATATTGGACATTCCGTATATTACTTAAGGGGGGGCGGGGGGGGCGGGGGGGAAAAGTCTAATGCCGACTTTGTATGCACATAGCAATACCATAATATTTTCCTTGCTGCACAACTAGCGACATTAAAAAGAATTGTGAAGGCATTAATGAATGTTTAATTAGTAGCAAATCAACAAAAGTGATAGCTTAAATTTAATTCAGTAACCCCATTTTACAAGGAATACAAAATTGACGGTTACTATCAATAACAATATAGAATACTTTCTGCTATGATGTCAAGGTAATGGGCAATAAAAAGTTATTAAAGCATGAGGTTATCATAAATAATGACCACTATCGACGTTCAGAAAATATCTACATTCTCGCTAGAAAATGAATATTAAGATGGTTTGACAATTTGACAAAAATTCAGTCCGACCTGTAAGAGGGTTGGTGTTAAATTCTCCGAAAAGGGGGCTACTACTAACATGCAGGTCGACTTATATGCGAGTATTTATGTTATGTAACAGGAAGGGAGAAAATGCAAT
>CAJDSM010011655.1:0-13785 GCA_903981925.1 Ostrea lurida | reverse complement strand
ACGTTACAAAACAAAGATATATTGCTGGTTTATGAAGTTTGGGAATCCAGTATAGGTACGGTAATTCATATTCGTCCGTCCCATTGACTGGGATGTTAAATGTGTTTAAAACTGAAATATGATTTTGAAGAATTTTGTCTTTTGAAAGAGCAGTAGGAGTGTAAGTACGATTACCAAATGTGGAGTTCGTTTAATATGCAGTAGTAGTAATGAACCTTTTAATACAGACAGACAATATTGTTACAAGCTTATAATTAAGGATATAATCAATTTATTTAAAATGCGCAACAATTCAATTAAAATTTCTTTAGATGATTAATAACATTTTCAAATTTACATATTGCGCGAATTGATTGAATTGGTGATAGCATTAATTATTGTGCTAAACTGATGCACGCTATCATTAAATTGTTTTCCTATTCCAATGAATTATTGTGTGCAGCAATTTAATTAATATTCGCAATAATTCAATAAATATTGCGCGCAATACTTGAATCAGTGCCCTCTTCATTTGTGTTAGGGTTAAATATCTTCAAATACATTCAAGAGATCGTTAAATTATTTATAGGTTATGGTTAGATGAGAGAAATAATTGAATTGATGAAACTTCAAATTTTTAATGATATCACTAATTGTTTGCATTTATGTAAAGTTGTCGCTCCATATATTTGACATGCTAGTCTTCCAGTGACTCAACACGATCTATTACTGTAAAGGGCTTTAATTTCGCGGGACTAAAAAAAATTCGCAATTTTTATCTTTTAGCATTTCGCGGTGGTTTAAATTTCGCGGATAGTACATATTCTAAGGTAGAATCATATACCCAAATACATTGAACAGCACTTCGAGATGGTTTTATTTTCGCGATAGTTGACATAATCGCAAATATAGCGAAAATAAAACCCACGCGAATATGTCCCCCTTTACAGTATATGGTCATGCCTGATGACTTACCCGTGCTCCACAGCACCCGATAAGTTCTGAAGAGGAAGTCGTGGAGATCTTCACAGTCTGAAGAGTTCTCCTGAATCTGTGACAGTATACTTCCGTAGGAAGGGGGTGTGTCCGAACAGGGCGTGGCCGTGAGTCGACTCGAGCTCTCATACATCGTCCTGTCGTCATCCAACGCCTGAAATGTTTGAGAGACCTTTCTACACGTGTAAAAGCAACAACATATACAATGTCATTTAGCAAACTTCACAGAAAATACCATGTTTAAAACAAAATGAGATGTGAGAAATGCTAGTAACTGTTTAATTGTGTTTAGAATGAACTTATAATTTGAAAAATCTGCTTTAAACGGAACGTTACTTGCATATTCAATATATGTAAATAAAACATGGCACGTGCCTTGTCTACATGTTCAAAGAATTGGAGTTACTGTATCTTACTTGAAACTCAACAAATTACGTTCAAATATATGCTGACCATTAGAAATAACTTAACTTAAACATTTTAAACATTAAAAATGCAAATATAAAATTTAGCTCAAACCGTGTCCATGTTCCCTGTAATCTCGGTGTGGTCATGCCTCATTTGATAACGTTCACGTAGACATAATATTGATTTCCTTTTTGTCTATGATTTTCTAGTCGGCTTTGGAAAATCTTAGAATTAATAACACGGCGGTTTACTAATGTTGCACTAGTGTTGAAAATATTACTTCTCGCCAGAAGGATATTGCAACTTGAGATTTGGGAAAGTATTTTGATTATTTCGCTGGATTTGTTATTAACATGGGAGCTTGTATCGTAATCGTATATACTAACATGAATAATGAAGCGCGGGATGATTATTTTTTTTCAATAAACACCCAGCACCATATTGTCACAAAATCTAATGAAATCCTCTTCTTAACATTTGCCTTAAGCACATCAAATTACTGAAAATGATTTTTTTTTTATTATTCTTATCACAATTAAAAACTAATTAGCTCCGACAAAAATCTCGTGTACGGAATCAACACGCTGCATGCTAACTATAATTCTTTAAGATAATACATAGCGGTTTCCTCTGACAACTCGATTGCAAACTACAAATAAAAGAAGTACTTTGTAGTCGGAACTTCTTTTTTAATCAGGATAGTACTTTTGCTTTCACCTTTGAAGACGCTCATCTCTAATGAGTGGTTTTGAATTTCTGAATACAGTTTTTAAATAGTTCATTTTGTATTCTGGAATACAACTTTTAAACAGTTAAATGGCGAACTAGGGAATCGAAATAAGAGTCTGGAAATGTTAAAGCAACTAAATGATATACCGGAGTAGGTGTTTTACGTAAAAATGACATCGATTTCTTTTGATAAGGTATATAATATCAAACAGAGGAGAATCCAAGATCACTGAAGATATCTGAATGTTCATTGACAAATTAGAGGAAGAGAGAAAACCGTATCCAGCTGTGGCTAGTAATAACCCGAGACGCGATACAGACCGTTCTCTTGATAGTGTGATGTTTCACTGATTCCTTCATATTACGCCTTCATGAGAAAGACAACTTTAATATCTAAAGCCCCCATTGAAAAAAATACTGTCATTTGATAACGCCAGGTTTGTCGTGTAAAAATAAAATCTTCTGGCAGAAGCGTGAGTATGCAATCGTTGTTACTATATATAGAGAAGAGGCATTGTGTCAATTTTACATCAAATTATCGCGTGTTACTATATATAGAACAGGCGCCAAGTATTGCTCACACCAAGCTATCGTTTGTTACTATATATAGAATAGTTGTCCTGATTTTATTGCACCGAGCTATAATTTGTTATTATATATACAGACACTGTGCACTGCTTACGCCAATCTATCGTTTGTGAAAAGAATTGAACAGGTAGTTACCAAGAAGAAGTTAGAAATGTCCAATTGTTAACGCACGATGGACGGCGCACGACGACGGACGAAGACCGATTGCAATAGGTCACCTGAGTTTATTCATGAAGCCTAAAAAATAAGAAGAAAAAAAATACGAAGTATGTCACAAAACAAGAACATGATATTACAATATCGAAGCAACAATTATTTTAAGGGTTTTTTTAAAAGCCGTTAAAATTCTCAAGATTCATACGCAAGTTGTTAAAATTCATGAGAAAATGGTTACCATTTCATTTGGTAAAGATTACAAAGGTTAAAGGTTAAAAACAACGGAAACGGAAACATGTTTCCTACAAGACATCGGTGCCACTACTTCCGAGAGAAACGCTGATCTGGTGACAATGCGATTGGTGGTGTGGGTGTTTTTTTTTTTTTTTTTCTATTTAGGTCTCGTCGGAAACACCATTGGCTTTTGCTACTAATATATACCGTAGTGAATAGCTATTTCTACACCTTGTACCTGTCACTGAGATGACTCTAAACTCCCTTAGTGAGGCGCGTTTCATCAGAAATTGTCAATAAGATACTTATCATTTTTTACTGAACAAGGAAGTTGATCCAAACATTCTCAAACCACAAACACGGATAATCTGCCGCAAAGTGGCATTGCCGTGACATTTTACTGCCAGAAATACATGAAAAAATATTAGCACTCCTGAGAATTTTGAGTGGTGCAAACAAAATTGGATTTTTTTAAAAAACAAAACATCCATTCAATTGATGATTTTACTTCATCGATTACGACTCAACACTCAACGGTATTTCATCATTGTAGAAATATAGTGTGTCAGTGATAATTTAAGCCCATGGGCCACAACGCTCACATGAATAATCTTGCTCACGAAAAAATCTTTAAAGACCTTTTTGGGGGGAAGTAGACATGGTTCATTGTTTCTGCTCAGTGTGTATGTGTTTGACCCTCAATGCATGAGTACATACTCAACCAAACGGAATATTTTGCAATAGCACACATTTTATTGAGTAGAAAAGGGAAGAAAATTTACACCCAAAAATAATCTCTGTCCCGTGGTTGAGTGTCCGTGGCTCCAGTTCCGAGACGTGACTTTTAGATGATCTACAGCACATTTTTGTTTCACTTCAATGAACACGTTATTAATGAATTCACGGTTACAGCGAAGTGATTTTCATATCATTTAATATTATTCGAAGTGTTTACCTAGCGCCGATTCTCATTGGTTAAAACACCTTTTAAAAATTTATTCGATTTTTCGATCACGTACTTGAACAACAATAAAGTCTAATGAACATTATTTTGTTGTTGTAATACAAAAAGGCGAAGTTAACATTGTGTCAAACGTAATCATAATCCAAAAAACATATACAAAATCGAGTGTAGGGCAACACGGACCTCCGACAAAAGCGAAGGTAGGATCAGGTGCCATGGAGGAGTAAGCATCCTCTGCTGACCGGTCACACCCGCCGTGAGCCCTTAGTCGAAATAAAGTAAACGGGATTACCCGTAGTCAAATCTAGTAGGAAAATGACAGTCTAACAAAGGGTATGAAACAAAACAGTCAACATATGACTTAGTGATAATTTGTAATCGCAAACAAGTGTAACGTGTAGGGGGGTCTGACTACTTGTTACGCCCTACAACCGGGATCGGGTCTGCGTAATATCAGACCTCAGAGAGCTAACTTTTTTTAATTTTTTTTTTATTAATAGACAAACAATACAATACCACAACATACATACATGCACACACATTCATCCTGGAAGGTTGTTTACAATTAATAAATTGAGATAATTAAATGTGTTTTCAAATAGACATTTTCAATTCAACCATCTCCTTCATATACATCAATTTCATTATTTGTTTTATACATTTTTTTTCTAATTCATAAATGTTTCAAATACTTAACTACATTCTGAAATAGTAGGTTTTGATTTTTCATCTGGATATATATTTTTTGACAAGCAATATTATAAGGTTGTTATCTCATCTTCCTTGGGAATGCCTAGTATAACTGCACATATTCAAATTTTTATGCTTTTTCTAGATTTTTCAAATATCCATTTTTCTGAATGCCACATAATGGATAGCACATTGACAATAAAAGAAAAATATGCACAATTGTTTCTGCTTCCATTTGACAAAAAGAAACATAAATTATCATTCTCTGATTTTGGACATAAACAAATACTTGTTTGTGCCAGAATTCTGTGAATAATTCTAAAATTGAACCATATTCAGATTTGTAATCTTTTGTTATTGAAAAATATTTTCCGATGAATCTTTTTCCAGTCAAAATCACCCTTCAACTTCAGTTCTTTATTCCATTGGATCACATTTTGGTGTATTACACTGAAGTGAAGACAGAAACTATCTCGTACATAGCCCTAGAACCTTTTTTATTCAAAGTTTTTCATAAAAACTGGCTGATAAGTGTTTGTTAGTGGAGTTTGTATAAAAAAATATTAACATTTGGCCAAGAACACCGAATCGCTTTTTTATTCCTCATAAAAAAGATAAAGGGAAGTTTAAGAGAGAATTTTTCAGTAATATCTTCAAACAACACAAAATTACCATTACCATCAAACAAGTCATCTACTAAAGTAAACCCTTTTCACTACAAAAGATTTTGAAAAAACATACCTATTTTGGATCATAATTTTATTGTTACCATAAAGGTTCCATTAAAGTATCCTCTGAGTTCAAGCCATGTGATAAAAGTAATTAAAAACTCAGAAAATATATTTAGGACTTCTTTCCAAAAGCTATTATCAAGTAGTTTTGTCTTTAACTTTAGAATATCTGGCCAAAGTGAGACAGATGGACAATATTTACATTTTGTGATTTCAGTGAAACAGTGGAATCCATTCCAGAGTCTGTATGAATATCTTCTAACCATGTTAATTTCAGAGATTTGATAAAAAGTTCAAATCTCATCATTCCTAAGACCTCCACCTTTTTAGAAAGTTGCATTGTTTTTCTTGATATTTTTTCAAATTTATTATTCCATATGAAATTATAAAAAAGTTTTTCCAATCCTTTTATCATTTTTTATTGTCGCGGTTGTGGAAGAACATGAAACAAATGAGTCATTTTGGATAAAAGAAACTTTTTATAATTGTAAATTTTCCAATTGGAGATATGTTCTTTCTTTTGACCAATGATTTTATCTCCTTTTTAATATGTTGAAGGCATTTGTCAAATTCAAATGTATATATTTTTAGATCTGCAGTGTATATTATTCCAAGTACTGTAAATGGTTCCTTTGTTCCACTGAAGTCCTGTTCATTACAAAAAATTGTTTTGTAGAGTTAACTTTGGAACCTATCCATACAGCTTTTGTTTTTGTGATGTTGGTTTTTAGACCTGAAAATTTTGAAAATTGAAACAGAAGATCTAAAGAACTCTTTAAGCTTTTTCTGAACCATCTAAAATATTGCAGTGTCATCAGCATACTGAAAGTAAACAAATTTTTTCTTTGGCAAATTGTTTATTCTTTTTATATTTTTGTTTTGTCTTTATTCATATATCCAATGATTTCCACACACAGATTAAATTATAGGGAACACAGGGTCCCCCTGTCGACAGCCCTTCCTATTTTGAAAAATTTGAAATAATACCATTTTGGATACCAAAGCTGAGCTTCATTATAAAGTACATGTATCCATCTAATAAGATCGGGACCAAATTTGAAGAATTTCAATGTATTGTACATAAATTTCCAAGAAAACTGATCAAAAGCTTTTTCAAAGTCAATGAGTAAAAATAATTCCAGGTATATTTTTTGCTCTGCACATATTGAAGAACATCAAATAAATTAAACGTGTATTTTCACCAATAAATCTATTTTAAGGAATCCTTTTTGGTTTGTCATGTATAAGATAATCAGAACACTTTTTATTCTGCTTGCAATGCATGCAGAAGCAATTTTATATGAACATTAAGTAAAGATAATGGACGCCAGTTTTAAGAAATTTCAGAGAAGCTAACTTAGTGCGTCTAAAATATACAGATACATGTATGCGCAAGTATTTACAATTGGTCTGCCTGACCTTACCAGAACTGGTGCGCCTCAAAATACATACAAATATGCGCAACGTTGGTCTGCCTGACCTGTCTATGGACGTCGACCACTGATCCCAGAGGCTAACTTCGCACACCCAACTCTGTGACCGACCGCTCCTCGAGGCTAACCAACACCTCAAGGTACCAGGAGTTTCCAACACCCTCCTTTTGCTCACTTACTGTTCACGGGATTACCAACACCCCTCTCCAGCGTCTACCAGGGGAGATACCACACATCGCCTATCTAATAAATATCTACCGGGAGATACCAACACTCCCCTTAACACTCGGTGTTTCTGACACTTTTTCAGCGTTAGTCGCACACGATGTACATAGAGGTTAACACTTATTCAGCGTTGCGACCCACCGTACGCAGAGGATTCCCTCTCAGGAAGATTACATTGTTAGCTGTATGGTTCAAAATGTCACACGATATCGCAGAAATGTTTGTATTACCGCTCTCCCCTAAAAAGCCTCTAACATCACTATATATATGCAACTCTACATAATAAATTACTAGTGCTTTACGTCCATAATTATTAATCTTACAATATAGTGGCCTATTATTCAAACCAATTATACTACTTACAAACATGTTTACTAATGATTATTGTAAGGTGCAATCACTAAACTACCGATTAGACAATTAACTATAATTGTACATTTTACTTATCAGCTAATGTAAGAAAAGAGATAACTCTTTACTAAAATGGCATTCCTTGCCACACAAGGTCATTATTTGCGAAATGATGACTTTAACGAAGATTCGTTTAACCCTGCAGCATCAACTTTTTGTTGGCAGCTGGCCTCGTTTCAAAAAGTCCGCATACGCATAGCATGCTCTTGCGTATCGAATCAACTGGAAGATATACACCCAAAGCAGGTGATAGTGGTATATTACTACATAGAAAAGGAAAGTTGACGATTGCAAAGTAAAGTCATCACGCTTATCATATAATGTAGTTGTCAAGTCTGCCATTAGAGTCAATGTTAAGTAAATATTCCAAATATGAAACAGATATGTCAGATTCTGGTGGTGTCCTTTATGTCGATTCTTCGGATAATATCAATATATGAAATTAAATGATAGGAAATAAATCTTATATTTTTGTGGTGATATGCAGGTTATCACCGATTATTTTAGAAGGTAAAACTTTTCATCAATGTGCGTCGCGCATATATAATAATATAAGATTCATTTCTTATACCCTTCAGTTTAAACATATGAACTTTTCGGATGTATTGAAGTATAATGGCACATGCTTGTAACAAAAACTAGTGGATTACGATCAACTTAGTTTTAATTAAAAATACATGTACATCATAAAGATAGATATATGAATATACAAATACGTGTGATTTGTTTTCCTTCCACAATAAGGGAATCGTTGTTATTTTCGGTGTTATTTTATGATAAATACGTGATAATTTGCATTATTATACTTTCATGTAATATATTGATTCTGATTGGTAGAGAAACCTTTGATAAAATAGATCTGTCACCCGCTGAATGATCAAACCGCGCCCCACAGTGGTGAGAACGTAACTAAACGGTCCACATTGCTTGACAAGGGTGTTATTCTAAAAATGTTGACTGCGCGAAATTTATGCGCGTACAGTTCGCCATTTTAGTTTGCATAAGCAGGAGCCGGTAAAAACGGATGTTTGCAATTGTTAAATCAGCATCAATGGTCCGATAATCCAAAATGAGAAGGTAGCTATTCCCATTCTTGATGTTTGTAAACATCTTACTCAGTCAAGTTTTGCAAAGTTTATGCTTGAAGTTATGTTTTTGCGTCAGAGGTATTATGAGTCACAATGGAATGCTTTCCATCTCGTTAGGCCTAATGCCATTTACTCATAAAATTAGTCAATTTGATCAAAACAGTTGGATTAGAGTTTGTAATTCATGACATTCAGTATATATATAATAATATGCCTGCAAGAGAGGGTAGGTGGAAATAGTCACCCCTTGAAACCATTGTTAACTCGTTAACGCCTCGGTCAACAATGGTTTTCTCGGGGTGACAATTTCCATTGTTATACTTTCATGTAAAATACTCGATCTGATTGGACAAGAGAACAGGTAACAAAACATACTGTTTCCTTCTGAGAATAGAAAACACGCCCTCCAGGGTTGATAGTATCTAGCAAGCGGGAACATTACTTGACGACGGGTAACATTCTGAAAAAATTGTTACAAGCGTTCAAATTTATGCGCGTACGGTTCGCCGTAGATTGTTAGATGACGTCGTTTGAGCGTTTGTGATAAACGCGATTACCAGCATAATAACGAAACATCGCATGACAGTGATTCAAAGTCAACAGACGAAAGGTTTGTTGTTTTATAATAAACATTCAGTATAACAAAATAAATATTGCATATAGTTGAGGGTAACATTGAAATTTTCACCCTCGAAAACCATTGTCAACCTCGGCTACGCCTCGGTTGACCAATGTTTTTCTCGGGGTGAAAATTTTCAATGTTACCCTCAACTACATGCAATATTTATATCTGCAGTCGTTATTTAAATATTACAACATACATTATTACGTTTTCCATTTCCCTGCCCACTGACGTGATTCATTCGTACCTGTATGCCAATGAGAAATTGACAACAGGGAATTAGCACGTGGAGCTTGGGAAGTTTATCACAACTTAGAAAAGAGAATGTACAAATTAGGACATGAATGATTCATATCAAAGAGTGTGAACATTGTATGAATTTGTGGGCGTTTATCGTCGTTTTATGAATCAACATTATGATGACAATCCCTAGCACATGTTGTTGTTGTTGTTGTTGTCGCAGGGTTTTTAACAGTCAGTTTAAAGGCAGTATTTCGCAAATTCTATGGTCATTATAACGATCTAGTTTCCCACACACTCCGCCATTGGGTCAAATGCTGTCTAATGTGTTTCATAGCCAGTGTTAAGCCGTTTTTCATACACTGATTTGACTACGGATTACTCCGTTTCCTTGATGAAGACATGGCGGGTGTGACCGGTCAACAGGGGATGCTTACTCCTCCTAGGCACCTGATCCCATCTCTGTTGTGTCCAGGGGTTCGTATTTGCCCAACCCTTGGTTTGTATTCTATTTGGGACTAACGAGATTGATCACAGTTCGTTATCTTTGCCTTTTCATCGAGCCGTTCCCTGAAAATTCATAAAGCGGTTCCCTGGAAATTTATTGGGCCGTTCCCTGAAAATTCAATTGACCATTTCCTAACAATTCATTACACCTTCCCTGAAAAGCCACTTGACTGTTCTCTGAAAATGTATTGGATCTTTTCCTGAAAATGTTTTGGGTCGTTCATTTTTCAGTAACATTCCCACCCAATCCCGCTGAAAACTTTTCGTTTTTGCTCGCAAAGTCTTTCTCTAAATCGTCGGTATTTAGCCGTCATCTGTTCCATGGATCGACCATTCGATGCTTGCGATGATTCTGTAAAACCTTGACAACCAGCAAAAATTTGTCCCCATGAATGCAATTTGATACCGCAGTAATTGACTGTCATCTTTGCATTCTTCATTATTTCTATATCTTTCATCTTCATTTCATTTGTCTTAATTAATCTGTATTTTTTAAAATCCGTTTGAAATTCAGATATCAAAGACTTTTTTGTTCAATATTTGTTTTCATAAGTTGCACATGTATATCACTTCTGCTCTGTCGATATGCTTTTCTGTGAAGTCGATATATCTATGGATCGACCTCATAAAGGGCTATATTTGTATAGTATAATATAAGGAACATCACATTGTAGGTCAATAAGTTATCTGCAATATGCTAAGTTTCACCTCAGTAGGTCAATAAATAATAGCAACATACGGGAATTCACCTCAAGATGTCAATAAAAGACAGCAACATGCAATTAGGAGAATAATACACGATGTTTCACCTGAATGAAAATAGTTCTTTAAGGATGAGTCCGTATAAATACTTGACAAAAATGTCTTGTTTATCACTTATAATGCCTTGTAGGGAATGGTTTCGCATGTGTCTCCCTCTAACCGTACAATGCATGTTCGTGTATCATTCGCCATGATTGTGTGCTACTTACCTGGACAACGACCTCACATGCATAAGTCAAAGAAAATAACAGTAGTACTTCGGCTTTTGTACTTTTTGTGGATATGCCGATAGTTTAATAATTCTATGAAAGGTGTGGAAAGTAATGACGTTATAAATATGTGCTTCAATATGGATGTCCCCGAAGGAAGCAGAAACAACAACGCCTTGTTGGCGTACATCCAACTTTATCCCTTTCTTCAGCCTCCTACATTCGAAAGACATAATTTTCAAAACTAATAGCAATCTTTTCCCAAGCCTACCTATTCTCAATAATAGGTGGTTTGTTTCATTAATATCGTACGACCGATCGTCTTTGTAATTCGTGAGTGGGAAACAGTGCAATTTCTTCGTCGTTCATTGCACTGCAAAATCTTGGAATGAGCGCAGAGAGTATCGTGATTGTTATGTAAGCACAAATTACATGTATCTTTGATTACATGAAAACATGCATCCGAATTCTATGGTGAAAATATCAAATCTGAACCAGAAGGACAAAACTCTAAAATTTACCTCTTTTTAAGTTTCCAAGCCACACTAATTATATGACTTCGATTTGAACTCTATCACTGGAACATGATTTGAAGAAATCACCAGGATACGATTTTATGACATCACCAGACATGATTTGATGACATCACCAGAATACGATTTTATGACATCACCAAACATGATTTGATGACTATCACCAGTACATGACTGATGACCATCAACATAGTTCATGATGTGATGACCATCACCAGATTTGATTTGTCGGCTATCACCAGTCGCAGTACTTAGCATAGTGGTAGAGCATTTGCTTCTTCACCGGGAGGTCGTGAGTTCGAGCCCCGGTCGTGTCATAGACGCGTCAAAGCTAAGACGCGGTGATCGCCCCTTCCCTAAACACTCAGCATTTAGAAATGAGAATCACAGGTCTTTCAGATATGGCCTTAAAAACTTCAAATCAACGTTCCCATGTCGCGGCAGGTGTTGACACGATAAAGAACCCTCACTGCTAAGACTGCAAGCACTAAGCGTAGGTCTAAATTTGTGGTACTTCAAATACAGCTAGTGACGTATCAGTATTATAAGTGAAAAATTCTCGACAGGATGTACAGCATACGATGGCGTAATTTGATTGTATAACAATGCTCCATAGTTACACAACAATCTTTAGAATTTAAGGAACTTGTAATGTACATCTTCAAAATCATTATGGACTAAAAGAAAAAGTTACTCACCAACCGTGCCATGGCAGACTTAGCTTGCCGACGTTCAAAATATCGATGGGCATTCAGGGACTCCACGATAGACGGGACGGACATCCGATGTGGGGTGCGTGGCGGGATTTGACCGGAAGTGGTTGAATACGCAGGCGCTGACGTTCTCCTTCCCCGTCCCCGTTGTTTTCGGATGGTCGTCGCTCTCCTCATTGTCTACTTGGTTTTTTAAGGACTCTGGATGCGATTTTCCAAATGATTATCTACGTTTCAGAGAGTTTCACTGTAATAATAACATTCTGTTGAAACGTATTGTTGTATCAATGGACTCTGACATATTTAGCAATCTCATTTCATTCAAATGTTTTTGATTTTAGTATTCGTCGCGCAATCTTTAAGTATGTGTCCGTCTTTGCTGATATGGAAAAACTAATACTTAGCTCGTTCTCACAACATCGTAGTTTGTCGCTCAAAAGATCAATACACCTATGTAAGACAATGCAAGGCCGGCTTATTCGTACTCACCTTGTGTTCTCCATATATAGTATAGGTATGTGATCGACAGGTGCTTACTCCGGGTAGATAAGTAGTGTTTTCATCCTGTGATCGAATAACTGAGTGACAATGAAAATCACGCAAATCAATGGAAGCTTAGTGCAGTAGTATGATCTGCTCATCCAACGTCCCTGTGAGGTCGTGCTTTGAAGAAAAACAATTAGTCATAGAGAAGGGCTGCATGTGAATATACACTATGTCCTTTTGACGTACTTGTGTGTAACATTACTTAAGAAAAACATACTCTGTATTTCATTTTACATATGTATATTAGATCTATCGGCTTGATAAAGGTCAATCGGAATTTAAGAATGAATTAGTTCTCACATATGTGTGTAACAGGAAGGGAGAGAATGAGAAAATAAGTGGCTGGACCGGGAATCGAACCCGGGACCCCTGCATTACTAGTCAGGTGCTCTTACCACTGAGCTATCCAGGCCGATGTCCACGGTCCATATAGCCGTAACTACTACATGTGAATAAGCATCATTAACATGTATAAACGCCATTTACTTAGATACATGGCACCTGATCCTGCCTTCACTTAAATTGTCGGAGGTCCGTGTTGCCCTTCACTCGATTTTGTATATGTTTTTTGGATTATGATTACGTTTGACACGATGTTAACTTCGCCTTTTTGTATACAACACATTTACGTATACGTCATTTACTTAAATATACAGGATGGTGACCAAAATCTGTAAATTTGCCGCCATTTTGAATGTTGTTCATAACCAAATTAAGGTAATTAAAACCTAAGTTATCTCTTTGTTGAGTGTTGTTTTGTTTTAATATTCTGTAATATGGCCCTTAGATCTGATTACCAACTGTAGGCTGCGAGGAATTGCGGAATATAAAATCTGTTTATACATTAACGGGATTGATAGCCAGACACGCTGAAGTACTGCTTTTAGATAAATTGTATGGATGTTTGTCGTGTGTCTTTTTACTTGATTTTTTACGATTTTTTAAGAGAAGCCAGATATCTTCAATAGCATCATAGTATGGAAAGCCATATCGGACCCCCAAGTCATGTTCTATATATTTC
>CAJDSM010011647.1:11923-23235 GCA_903981925.1 Ostrea lurida | reverse complement strand
TAAAAATCAATACAACATCTTGACAGCCCTCTGAAAAAATCGCAGTACTGTTTTACTAAATGTATTCCAGTGCTCTTCGCGGCATCTGACGTCACAATGCAAAATTGCGTCATAATGTATACGTTGAACGCATATCGTAGGGAAATTTCATAATATTAGAGTTTCTTTAGTCTTTATTTACCACGGCTTACAAAAGATAAAATGTATACGTGTAAAATTTCACGTGAAATTATTATACAATTCACTTTTCCTTAGTATTGCATCACTCTCAAATCTCGATATTCATCATGCGCAAATGTAATATCTACATTATATCGCGACCTTGAAATCGCCGTTTTCTGCATCTATACAATGACTCATTTGCATAAAGTGGGTTATTGCCTGTAAACAATGCGATAGTTTCACGATACCTGCTACAGTCAGTTACACAATTTTTTTGGAAATTAGATTCTACATTTATTCATATTTTTGAAAAGTGTTGGGTGCAATTCTTACTTATATATCTAAGGTACGGTATCTAAAAGACTGTGGCAACCTTTGGTAATTCTCAGAGGCTGTTCAAGGATGTTGTATTATTTTTACCATTTTCAGAGAAAAGTTGCACTTGCTCTCCTAACTTTCATTTAAGAAATTTTTATATCTTTATGACGCTTATTAATAAATTCTATGGTAACACGCATATGGGTGTTGAAAATTTTGCATGTAGTAATGAAGGGCCTGTGATGTTTTACCAAAAATTGAAGTGTTACGTAATCATAGCTGACGTCACGGTAATTAGTATGTGGGAATGTATGATACCCGGTCGCAGTTCAAGGTAATGAAAGTATGGTCTCGATATTTCACGATTACAATTTAAAATTGGTATTTGTGAATTTTGAGGTGAATTTCACATCAGATTATTCACTGCATTTTCTCATGGAGACTTAACGTAATTTTGCGTATGGTGTACTAAGTGTGCCTTTTATTGGCAGACTTATTTTATATTCATACGAAGCGAAATTTGTTCAAAAGCTGTATACGGAGATAAAAACAAATAAAAACCTGCCTGTCCCTTCAACCTTACTTATAGGTATATAGGACGATGTCTTTATCAATTAACAATCATAATTTTTACACAATTATGTCCCATTGATATATTCCTGAGAACTCGAAATAAAGGACACCCACAAATCTGACAAGATGTGCTTCATATTTGGATATTTTATTAAGTAAGGCAAATACAACGAACAGTGATCAATATATCAACCTAGCGACTGACACTACATTATATGATAATAAAGTTGATGACTTTGACTTTGTAATTCGTCAATTTTCCTTTTCTATGCAGTAAATGTACCACTATCACCTGTTATGTGTGTATGTCTCTCAGTGATTCGATACGCAAGGGCATGCCATGCGTATGGATGATTTTTTTAAAGCTGAGGCTCAACTTATAACCAAAAAGTTGATGTTTGCAGGGTTATAAAGAATCTCGTTTAACGTCATCATTTCGCAAATTCTCCGGCGCTATAATGACCTTGTTGCGATTACAAATATCACTAAGTCATATGTTGACTGATTTATCACTTAAGTTATATGTTTGGGACTTGATTTGTTTCATTAAACCCTGTTGTTAGGACTGTCATTTTCGTATTAGGACTTGACCGACGGGTAACCCCGTTTACTTTGTTTCGACTACGGGATCATGCGGTTGATACCGGTCAGCAGAGAGTTGCCTTACTCCTCCCACGGCATCTGATCTGCCTTCGCTTTTGTTGAAGGTCCAGTGTTGCCCTACACTCGATTTTGTTTGTGTTTTTTGGACTTTGATTACTTTAATACATTTTACTTCGCCATTTTATTATCTCACTTCACGTTCTAGCTCTAATCATCCGCGCATCAAACTGTCTGCGCTACCTCTTGCCAAGAATATTATTTCTCCAACCACCATTGCATTCTTTTCCTTGTGCTTCGACATACTGCTTTAACAAATTGGCATGAATGTTCTTGCTTTCTCCTTTACATCAATTTGATAGTCACTTTATTCACCTTTTTGTGAATCGCATAAGGCATCAGTTTTGTTACTATCGATGGGTAATACAATTAGAATCTTTTTTTCCTTCTTTCATGCTCTGCTATTTTTGCCTTTCTGATGTACAACCATTTTGTGCTGTTTTTTCTCGAACTTCTTCTATATGTCGATGTTGCCAAACTTGATGTGGATGCTAATCTTTCACGACATCTAAAACATATTGATACTTCGCTCCTATCTCTGGATCCTTTATTTTCCTGTGTTCCACCAGCTTTCAGAGTAGGTTCGGTTCTATCACCGTTCTGCCTAAACAATTCAAAAGTAGAAAAACCCCAAACTTTCGGTTTATGGGCTTTCTCTCTTTATGCAATTAGTACGACAGTAAGATTACTGTCCCAGTCCTATAGGTATATCCATACACAGTCCTTTTGGTGCATCCGTTTAGTGTACCACTAAAACGCTCTACTACCCATTACACATTGCGTAATAAGGTGTTGATTAGTAGGCTGACTTTCTTCGTTCAGTGATAAGTTAAATTGGCACCTATATCTGTACCATAATTTTTTGCGGGATGAACATTCTCTATCAACGACCTCAGCAACACGCTCAGTGTCGGATTCCTGGTAAAGCAATCCCCTCATGGGTATCTTGGTGGCGCAGATCAACGAGAGTCAAAATGAAACCTTTCCTTCTTCACTATGTCTTCTTGAACCTTGATCTCATATAAGTTCCATCTTGAAAGGCCCTTTATTTACTTTTTAATCGAGTTAACGTCCTTACTTATCCATTTGATCCGTCCTGTTGGTATGAGTGTGAAACTTGAACGACGGGATGTTGATCTCAAAGCATATACTGGCCGGTAGGAAATAAAGATCAGTGACTAAATCCTGTTGATTGTCCTACAGGTAGCTTAGTTGGAGTATGTCTTAATCTTTGTCAAAGAGCTAGGATTCCCAGCCATTATTGAACTCAGCTGCCCATGGGACCAATGTTTTAGTTTTACATACACAGTATACGCAACGTACTTACGGAGGCCACGGACTTCGACCTATCTGTAATGCTATATAGCTGTTTAGCCCCGATTTTGCAGTATTACTGTTATGACGGCAAAATATAGCTTTGTGTCTTCGCAATCTCTCCTGAACCGCTTGGGTTCAACGGGATTTTAGATGCATTGAAAATCTTACGTCGTACAATAAGAGAAGGATCAGTCAAGTGGGTCTTTTGTCTTATAGGAGAAGGGAGATGCTGTAGTCTGGGTATATACGGTTGCTTATCCCGGTGTTTCAGTTGTTTCGTTTCAACTACTAGAAATTGGTCTTGCCCAATTCAGGGAGAAGGGTGTGAAGAGGTCTGGGTTGATGTGGCTGTTCTTTAGCACCCGCTAGCTTCCCCTTTGAGACATTTATTAGATAAAGAGAAAGTGTGTTTCTTATTATCGCTATACACCAGAACATTGTTAATTTCCGTACTAGGTTATGGAAGTCATTGTGTGGTGTGACAGGCACTGACTCAGGGCCTTCCACATGTCTACTTTGTACTGTCTGCCCCTAACTTGAGGCATGGCGAGGTCTCTTCTCGCAGGTGAATTGTGTTTTGGACATTGTAAAGACTAAACTTTAGATCTTCTTGCAATCCGAGATATCTCTATTACAAGACGACCGAGGTGAACCAATTAACATGAATTTATGTATCATCTGATCTGTGAGTGAGAGTGGCTAGTTTGCAAGTGTTACTAACTGCACTTGTTATGGCAAGCGTGAGATTAAGGAATAAATATGGATTGTATCAACTTACCCCAGATAATTATTGAAATTGTGGATTGGATTTTTTTTATTATTCATTACCATTGCGCTAACGAATTCTTGATGCTTCAATCCCCAATCATGTCCGAGAAAAGTTTACCTTTCGTTTGATGGGGACAGAATTTGGTGTGCATAGCTGGACTTTGTGTTCTTTTCCTATCACACAGGTAGGTCTTATTTGTCTACTCTCTGGTAATCCAGTAAAGGCACTAAAGGGCTCATATAGTTTTTCGGAGGTTGCTTTTTTTGTGTCGCTAAATGTTATTTCACGGCAACTCCTACATAATAGAGTCTCATTAGCTGGAAGGTTTCTTAGTCGATTTTAAAGCAGGGATATGATGATACATGCATTTGAGATAATGAATAACTGCGTATGTCTACCAGAAAAAAGAATATATGAGCATTCGACTAGCCTGACACAATATGGACGATTTTGCCGCAATTGCTGTTGGACGAGAGAACACTTTTAGTCGTGATATTGAAAAACAATGGCTAAATTGCACACTAGATCTACCAAATCATGGGACAAGGGATGGCCCTCTCGTCCTTGGAGATTCAATAGATTTTTCCAAATATTGTATATAAGAAGTATGCACTTTCATAACTTAAATTGAGAGGCAACTCTCGTCATGCTCATACGGGAAGTGAACTTGTCTAGTTAGTAAGTCATATGATTAACTACATCCGAGTTCCACTGTACTTATATTTGTTAAGACCAGGGATGGAATGATTAGCGTTCCAAGGAGATGTGTAACGCATTGACAGTGCTAGAACCAGAAACGTGGTAACACCAAATGCGTGATGGGGCCAGGAATGTAGCACCCAAAAAAATGGTAATTTGTCTAATTAGTGTTAAATTATACTTTTTCTAACATGGTCAAGTCGACTTTAGACCGTTAAAGTTTCCTCTCGAGAATGATACACTATATGCTAACTTAGCATCGTGTCAAAAAAGGTAATCATATCCCAAGGAGAACACACCTTACATATACAACAAGTCACAGCCCAAAGACTTCGATATAGTGTAATAAAAAAAAAAGACAACCCGGAACTACGTTCGACATAAGAGCAATAGGTTAGCTGAAGCCAGGTTGTCTCTGGAAGGAGTAAACTCCTCGAGCTGTACCGATCACGCACCGCCGTGGAAAGCCTCACATGTCGGAATTAAAGCTTAAAAAAACAGAGATAAACCCCAAAGTTGATCAAATCTTCGTACGTCATGAGAGACATGAGTATGAAATGTAGCCCAAATCAGTCAACATAATGACTAGTGTAATTTGCAAACGAACAATGTCATGTTGAATTGTAATAAATTATATGTGTGTGATTTTCAATATCTGTCCTGATCTGAACTTGACTTGTCACAACTACAAACACCAGTAAAAATATCCTAAAGCTGGAGCAAAGTTTTAGAATTGATTAGAAATTTGTTATATTGATCCATTCAGACCACACTACGAAACAGATGGAAGACGATATTCTTGGCGTAAGAAAAACCCTTTTACAACAAAGTAGGATAATTGTTTCCTTTTATCACGACACTGCTACCATGTTTAAATAAAATCGTAATCAATTAGAGTTAAGTTTACAGATCTGATGCACTTTATGATAGCTTGGCTGCAAACTTCTCAACTGATTTTCAGCAAAGGAAGAGGCTATTAGGAAATTCAATGTGATTCATACAGACAATTCTCTTTTTAATACCTACTGTAGTTGATTATAACAAAATCCTACGTTGTTATTAGTATTCGAATGGAATGTTTGGCTTTATTAGAAAAGACAGTACCGATAGCAATATGCATGTAAACTATCATCTCATCTGCAAAATATCAGCCTTGGACCAAGAAGTATAAGTCGTCAAGAGACAAGCACCTTTCCGACATGGAGCAATAGTATTTCACAACTAAATGAACAAGTTATATATTGGTTGCTACAACATCGCACTGATGGAAGACAAGGTCGGGCGAACAGCATCATCATCATTCATACTTTCTTCTGAAGAAAAAACAAGTCTAGCAGAGGACAGAAAGAAACTTTCAGAACCTCTTTTGCTAAGAAATAAAAAAAAATTGGCCAAGGATAACTCTAAACAATTAAGTCAGACTTTACCCAATGTTAGGACAATTATGGAAAATTAAGAAAACAAACTTTAGAAAAATTAAAATACCAGGACAAAAAAAGTCAACAAAGTCCAAGGATCCGTCCCATACATATCCATTCAAAGAAGTACGAGCAAATGGAATAACGAATGAAGGCAGGGAAACATACACATTATTTTTGTTCTTTAGAATCAAAGAAATATCATACAGAAACTAATCCGCCCTAACTTGAGAAACTTGATTATAGTTTTTAGGGAAATGGAGTAAATATTACAGACCAACACTCCTCAAGTTTTTTGAAAGAAAGTACCTAAGATGTCAATAATGATATAGTGATGAAAGATAGATAGTATCCATGTTATAGTAAGTTCTGATGCATAGATGATAAGGGTACACGTTATGTGTGATATGGCGAACGTTTACTCGCTCTCTCGGTTAATTAGGTGTTTCTGAGCGAATTTTTGGAGTACGTAGAAAGGCATCATCATCACAGATTTGTAGAACGAGCGATGTGGGATTACCGTGAGATCATATTAAGGCACCTGAGAGTATTTCGGTTAGATTACAATTTTTAGTTAACGCCGGACAATGTCTTGCCACACAGTTCAACACCAAGTTATTTCAACTTAATTGAACAAACATCAAGAAATACAGCGTTCAGAATGATTTAGACAGGAAGCACTGTAATTAGATTACATTATGACAAGATATAGTGGGATTTCAATATAAAGCTAATGTCTCGGAATTAGAAGTTTTTCCTCAATATTACATCTGCATCAAGAATTATAAGGTATACTTTTTGAAGATATTAATACAAAGGATGACTCTAAATGTCTCAGAAATTACTTTTCTATTATAATTTTATCAGCGAGTAACGGCCCTGTGTGGGGCAGAAGGTGTGAGGACACCCAAGCGCCTTGACTCCTTGCGTATAATATGGTTTTTGTTGACCATCCTGTACCTGGTATTTGTTGATATTTTTTCTGATGCTCCTCGACGTAGTGCCTATGATCGCTTGTAATACTACTCATAACTGTTGCTTATAAAGATCGCGCAAATAGGCTGGCGTATCTTATACGCGATAGTGAAGCCCCACTAATTAGAAGAGATATTGAAATATATTAGTCAGATATTAAGGGGGTGAGGCCCTTAATTCGATGGCACGAAGGGAAGCTAAGAATACGTCGCTCATGGTATGTTGAACAAATAGTAAAAATACTAGATACTTGGAGCACTCGACGGTCTGTGAGGAATTTAATGGTGGGGCTTTGTTCCCTGAACGAACCTGCCCTCTCTTCCATGTAGCATTAATCGAGCTCTATTCTTCGCTTCGTTCCATGCCTCACTCTCTCTACATCTTTACATCTCGCTTATACTCTGCTTCTGGTTCTATACTCGAATGACGTTGACCTGATCGCTTCGTGTCTTCAACTCTGTGCGTCCTCTCCTCCTACTCTCTCTCACTATATTAGAAATGATAGGTTGATATTTTTTAATCATTGGCCTTATAAAATGTGCTTTCCCTTTTGTCGGGGTCACGGGTATTGAACTAATTGACATTAGGAGGTGGTGTGCTCATTTGACGTATCCTTACACGGATCACTTATGGCCGGAAACTTTACAAAGAATTCATATTTAATAAATAATCATTACACCAAAACCATTTATTAGTAAATCGATATGTGGTCTGCTTATCTCATTAAACACTCATCCTCGTAGTCATTGCCGAAAACGTCCATCGGCTTTCGAAGTTCAACCGTAGATCCCTGCACTGAATTCCCGAAACCATCGGCACTGGATATGAACACGTTCTAAGCGCAATTTGTACCCATTCGGCCGCGAATGAGAGTGGCCTGGATTTGACCAATTGATCTTGGCTGTCTAGCTGCGCCCCTTATGACGCTCCGATTTGATCGCGCAGACCAACCTTCTTCAAATTATCATGGAACGTAAGCGTGGCTCATTATCGTGCTCGCAACTTCCATTACCAACTCCGGGCATTTTGGTCATAATACAAAATAACTATAGTTGTTGTATAAACTAAGTACTAGGGAAGCTCATAGGCCTATACACGTCTCGCGGCAAAGATTCTCCCCGCCTCTTATTAGCAGCAAGTTGTCTTCGCTCTATTCAGGAACTGAACCCATTTACTCGGCAGGACTTGCCTTTCAGGCAACGTGAGGCACTGATTCTTATCAACGTCAACTCTCCGTTGTAATGAGCTTTCATATTTCTGAGACTTGTACAATCACTCGTTCGTGTTTCCTTCTGTACACTGAAGTCCTTCGATGTGTCTTCCTCTTTCTGAGGTATTTTCACTATCCGTTCTATCTCTCTCTCTTCTCATTTTCTCATCTCTCTGCTGTGTCTCTCATCATCTACTCTCATCTCTCATGCGCGACAATTGGGCTTAATGGTTATATTGTTTAAGAAGCCGGGGCTTGTCTCTTGGTTGTGTCTACCCGGCGACGCGGTGTTCATCTTTATCCATCAGTACGGCGATCCGACTGAAGCTTTTCTCTTTTTCCTTGATTAAGTCTTAACTACTTCGTGCACACGCAACCAAATAAATAAATTCAAAAACTGAGAAATATACTAAATATTAACTAATATGAGTTGGTGTTTGTATAGGGAGATATAGATTGGGTCGCTGGTGGGGGGCAGCTCACACGTTAGAGCCACCAAAATCTAAAACTTAAAATAAGACCGAAGTTATAGAATTAAACTTTTTTTCACTAAAAAGGAAGAAATATAAAATTCTGGCCACATTATTTGATATAAACTCTGATATGGTGTATTCTCTATAGTAGAAACCTTACTTACCCAACTAACTCATGGTTATAAAATATGGGTTATGTTTAGAGGCAAATAGCTGCCACTTGTATGGCTGAGGTATGTGCTGACTATCTCTCCGACTGGCCCGCATGAAGTCATTGTCGCTGGCTACTTATCGGACAGTGCACAGTGTAATGGTTCATCACTCGTCATGAGATAAGAGAATATCAGACGTGCATTGACGGACGTGCGGCAGTGATTCTTTTGAAGTGCATGGTGTCAAGACCAGTTTCTGATTTGCCATTCACCAGCAGCGTCCGAGAGATTGAAGAGAGTTAAGTGGACAATGAAAGCAACGTTGTTTAAAAATTCGCATCAAGGAGGGTCCGTAGGGGCCTCCTTTTGAGTTTGTGAGCGCGGAGCAAAAGTAAGGCGACGAGGGAATTGCGAGATCTTAAGCGATAATCGGCCTACCAGGGCTCCCACCATCATGGTTCACTACATAATATCGGTGTAATTGGTGTTCCATCTGACCGCTAGGTTTTGGGACTATCCGGAGGTCGCCGGTGAGGGACGGATCAATATTCGTGCGTTTGTTTTTTCCACTTAAGACGTTTACGATGCTTTACATTCATTTTTTTCCCTCTTTTCTAAATTGTCTGCATTCGCAATTGATATAATATAACTATATTTAATGTCTGTGATATATTAACTATAAATCAACATAAGATATGACAGTACCTAAGGCGTCTATACACCCCTCCCTCCCCACTATACCCCCTATCTCCTTGTCGTTGGTTTTTGTAATTATGAACTCTATATATTTTATTCGCAATTGTGAGTATATTTATCGGATAGGCTGAAGCGCTTAACTTATATTTGTATAGGCAAGATTACTTCACCAATGGTACAAGTTCGGAGCCCTACATTAATGAGGGAACGCCATGAGCTAATGGAGAAAATCCAAATAACTCATGAAAGTTTAGAATGTGAAAGCTTCATGGAAGTGTCCAATGTTAGATAAGGGAGTATAAGAGTGGTACAAATGGAGGAGAACACGCTGTGACTCCTTATGGGAGAAGGAAGTCGGCAATACTCCTTCATTCGCTGCTCAATATAAATTCTGAAGAATTTAGACTTAATTGACACCTGGCATATCAATAGATGATATTGTTCTACACTTAATCAATATGGACTTTCGTTAGAGCATATCCGAACGAACTTTTCGGTCTGTGATTGATATTTACCACTAACTACCTCTGAATTATTAGAGGAGAATGCGCGATATTGATTAGACTGACATGTAACCTTGTATTACCAATGAGCCCCACTTTAAGTATCTAATATCATGGTTTTGAAAAAATTTTCAGGGCGTTTTGTCCATATTAATCATAGGACCGCTTAATAGGTTTCAAACAGACAACGTGGACAGTTCTCTCTACTATTTTATAAAATTATTAAGACGTGATATGAGTGTGGGACACTTGCCTCAGGTTTTGGAACTTCCCGAGCCCGACGTACAAGCTAATTGAAGAAGAGGCCTGAGGCACTATCATTGCAAAGATGTAGTGGAATCGGTTTATAGATTACGTCCCCCCCCCACTTAAAAGGACCTGACGCGCGGCCTGGCGTTGACTCTTCCCAACAATTGAAAAAAACCTTAAGTTGAATAGTCACTCGCTCACACAACTGATAATCGAATATATGTTAAGATCTGGATCCGGAATCGATTGTGAGAGGTGTCCTCTAGCCGGGATACACTGAAATCTTTCATAAATGCGACCGGGCGGAATAGGTGCTCAGTTTAAGTACTCTGTTAGCCACCAAAATTGCTCGATTCTCGGACAAGGGTCATGCCACACCCTCTTAGTGAATGTAATAAGAAATTAGTGATATGTTTAATGGGTTGGTATATACTTGCACCTAATTGGGTTATCCTCGGACGGTGAGCTTATTACTAATTACAATACGTAGGCCCTCGTACGGAAGTTAGTATCCTCAACTTCGCGTCTGAGAGTCATTTAAATAGATATACTACTAACAAGAAGCCGGAAACTTAAGACTATAGTGGATACTAGATAGTATACAAGGATGGGTCAGACGGATTATGGAAGTCAGTGGAGGCCGCATACGTAGGCCCCTTTAGACGAGTTGAACTTCTTACAAGGGTAGGCCGCTTTGGGGACTACGAGGCGGGGTCGCAATCAATGTTACTAAACATGTATATATGAAGATGGCTATAATGTTTGAACGCGCATTGCATTGGTCTGTTTTCGGTGACTTCGGATGTCCTCTCGATACGATAGCATTATACTTATTTTCTCACCATGTTATTTATTTTTTACAGATAAAGAAATGTATGAGTGTATAAAGGGACTCGGGGCTGGAGCGGCAATTACGCGTGGACGCCCCACTTTAGAAGTTGGGAGATAAATTTTCAGGGTAGGGCCTCATTTGGGCAAGGGCACCCGTCATGTAATAAATAATCGGGTTATGTTGACCCATGCCTGGTTTTGGGACTTGCGAGCGACGACTATTTCGATCTGTTATACAATTAATATTGTGTCATAAAGAGTGGGGCTGGCGGCATACCGTTGAGCCCCAACTGTTGGGAGTTGAAAT
>CAJDSM010011647.1:0-11898 GCA_903981925.1 Ostrea lurida | reverse complement strand
CTCGGGGAAACCTTAACCTAGCTGCGAAGGAATACCAACAGATTTTGGAAGACATGGTCTCCAAAGACTACATAAATATTATGTACACTGTATAAAAAACCCAAGCATGCTCTTAATATCTACTTCAGAGTACTTGTGTAGGCAATCAGAATGGTTCCTGACAAAATATGTATCTTGTTTCCCAACGACCAGAAACTTGTATTTTCGGGTGCCGTTTTTGTTCAACAAGCAATTATCAATTATCGGAAAAAGCCTAGATTTTAATTTAGCATGAGGAATTGCTGTATAAAGTGTGGAGAAATCATATGTTTTGATGCAGTCAATGTTAGAAAAATCTCATGACTTGAAATGTTCTGTAAGTTCTTTAGAGTTTTTGAGAATCCATATCTGATTGACACCACTTCTGGAATATGTAGTGGAACAGTATCTCTGAAGTGACTCTTTAACAGCTGTTAGTAGTTTAGTTAGTAGTAAGGATAGAGGCTTGATAGTGCACTTACTGGGAACGAAGGATGTATCTTTGTAAGGATTTTCTATGCAATTCGGAATCCAGTAAAGGTAAGGTAATTCAAATTGATCCTGATTCTTCGAATATTGAAAGTTTCAAACACAGAAGGTGATTTTTGAAGAATTTCATCTTAGTCAGATTTCTTGGAGTATACGTAGGATTTCCAGATGTTGAAGTAAACCCTAGTTCATTTAAAAGACAATATGACTTTTACAAACAAAGACATGTTGTTACTTGCTTTATCAGCTGAAACTGTACAAAGTTTCATGTAATTTTTGTAACTCAATTTACACTTTCTGGCTCTTAAAGGACAGAAGATAAATATATGCATTTCCCCCGCTAATGGTTTAAACGGGATTTTAATAATCTAATAGCTTTGATCCATTCAGACAAAGTATCAAGCTTTGAGAACGAATCGTACCTCAACATTGACATCTACATATGTATAACGAAATGCAAGGGAATCAAAGGTATCTCGTCATAGAAGTACTTTAGAAATTTAGCAGATATGCTCATAGACAAACCAGGTAACACTAACATCAACATGACGTCAGGACGACAACAGAAAAGCCTGTGGGAGTCGCACCCAGATCACTTCCTTATTTCATGATAGATCCCATAAAAGAAAAAGTAAGGAAGAAGCTGGAACTAGTATAATGTAATATATAACAATACGCATATTTGAAATACAACTTGGTTTTTATAGTTCCCAAAAGAAAACAAGAATATCAGTAAAACTGATGAATATGCTCCCCGAATTGCATCTAACCAATGAAATACTTATTTGATGAATGACGAATGACTTACACAATGAACCATAACTGTTGAGATAAAGGGTTATTAATATAACGTAAATGTTGAGTGACCCCAACCCTTACAAAATAACCTTGTGTGACCTTTGCCAGTTAGTCACTTGCCTATTCCTTGTTTGTGCGACAAATGATCGATACCTGTTCAAAACAGTTTTTAAAATAATAAGGAACTTTTTCCTCATACAATGTATATCTTCTCAATGACCATGGTTTTGAGAGATATCAGCTCAAAAGTTCAATAACTGTTGAAATATTGTTGAAATGAAGTTTATTTTCATATACAATATATGTATTTTTAAAAGTGACCTTGACCTTCACAAAATGACCTTAAGTCACCTTTGACTAAAAGTAATTTGCTTGTTAATTATTTATGTGATATATGATCAATACTTGTTCAAAAACTGTTGAAATAAGGAACTTTTTCAATGTATTCTATACATGTTCTCAGTGACCTTAAGCTTGACCTTTCAAAAATGACCTTGAGTAACTTTTACCTGAAACCCATTTGCCTGTTAATTATTTGTGGGATACATTGGACGGATGGATGGACGGACACGACGGCGACTATATGCTCCCCCAAAAATTTTCGGGAAGCATAATTAATGTACAGTATAAAAGAGCCGGGGATGGAAATCCGTTGAGGCCAATTCCAAACGGAGTCCTAACGCATTAAACATCACCAGTATCTTTATCGATATGGACTCATCGCTGTGGGACTCATCGCTGTGGGAATTGCGACAATTCTCAATAGAGTGAATTTCAATTGTTATAGCGAGCGCAGCGCTGGCTCGCACTGCGAGCTCTAATGACTAATGCGAGCGTAAAAGGAAGTGATTAAATTCCAACCTTTAACAGGTAAAATTTTGTGTCACCAAATCCAATCCCAGAAGTCCCTTGTCAAAAATGGCTGACTACATCAGTCAGCGTTAGTATGGATCACCATGACGTGGAGACGAGTCAGCGTATACAAAAACGTCGGGGTGATCCAGACGAAGTCATAATGGAAAACAAAAATAATACTGTATCACACAAATACTTTCTTCCCTTTAAATTATGTTTCCCATAATTTAAATTAAAAAAAAAGTTATAAAAGGTACTCCAGAAACACACTTGGTACATTTAACTTACGTAAAAGCGTCATCCAATATTGAACAACCTCACAGAAAGCACTCGTTGCATTTTCCCGCAATTTCTTCAACTAAACGTGCAAGTCCAAGTTTCTGTACTTTTTAAAAGTGGATTTGTGGCTCCCTAAATCCCTTGCATTATTCCTCTCGATCAAAAAATAACAGTGCTCATTTGTAGCTTCAAGCTTACGAAAGAAAAATGTGTGACGTCATTGTCTATATTGTCGTCATAATAGATAATGCGAAAGTGGCGGATCTACATTTGGATTTTGCTTTTTCAGCGTCGTCAGCAAAATGAAAAAGAAATGAGAGAAGTGTTACAGGAAATAGTGATTAACATGTATACTATTGGTAAAGATAAATTCCCAAGATTAAAAATTGATGATTTCAGAACAATGTGCAACGTGGAGGGGGGGGGGGGGGGTTACTTCCTATAGATGGTACGTGCCGCTGGGTATAGCTAAGCCTTTTTCACTTCAGATACATTGTATACGACAAGGTATAGAAATCAACAAATCAGCATGAATATTTAAGGTCTTGTGTTAATTACTAATTAATTATATGAATAGCGACATAGTTAATCCGTTTTGATTAGATAACACAAAATAAAATTATGCATGCAAGACCAGTTGGAGGCGTTGATAGAAAGGAACTTTATGACCACCTTGTCCATCCCTGTTTGTTATAAGCAGCATTCCATGAATATCATATGGGAAAAGGTCACATTTGAACAGAAAATTATATGAAAGTATACTATCTAATCTAAAATAGGGGGGGGGGAAGGGCGATGTCAGCGGCACGCCCTACCCATATCATAAAAGTCCCCGCCACCCTCTGGAGATGAGCTAAGAAAAGTGAGTGAGGACAAATTTTTTCATAAAACTTCGTTATAAAAAAAGGGAGGCACAACTTTCATAAAGCTGGGCTAAAAAAAAGGGGGGGGGGAGGGGTACAATTACTTTTAAGGGTACAAATGAGAGAGTATGGGGGGGGGGGGGTTACGCCTAACACATCAATTCTTATAAAATATTCCAAGGTCCGTTATGCAGAGACCTTTTTACCTTTATTCGGCATTTCACGTCAGTGAGCAGTGAATTAGATAATAATTAAAAATTCATTCAAATGAAATATGATTATTAAAAAATAAACAAATTCATTTACCTGTCAGATGCGTGGATCAGCAAAGATATGTATTGATGCATCATAAATAGCTAAACCTAACGCATTAAAATAGCAATGTACGTCTTTTAAAAAGTGAATTACATTTTTTTCTGTATAAATATTGCCGATATGTTTACTTATAATTTGCATTGTTTGATCTCTAATAAATTGTCCAGCATTCAACGCCAGCATCCTAAAAAAACTTCGAAATGGACGAATTTGTCCGTGTACGCCGTAACGTAGAATCAGTGATTAAAAAAAAAATGTATACGGATTAATCTGAGAGTACATCCAAGAATGTTTTGACTGCGGAGAACCTAATGCATATCAAATGAAGTTTTTTTTTAAAAGTTGTATTTCTCATCTGACCATAAGTAAGAGACCGTGAAGGGGCACAAACCCCCACCCCCTCTTCCAAAATAAATGAGTGGGAACGCGCTACCTCTCCCCTCCATCCCCCCGTGTACATATGTTAGCAATTTATTCAATAATTTATCGAATGATGATTTATCTGTTAACTGAGAACTAGGATACCAGAAATAATTATATCACATATGTCTCTGGTTTTACATTATATAATTTCCTTTTGCCATTTGCAACATGGTGTGATGGGGCAGGGCTTTTTATTAATTTTCAGAAAACCATCTATCAATAGAGTATATTTTGAAGATGATTTATCATACTTTTGTGTCATTGTTTTATATTATCGATGACAAAGGGGGGGGGGGGGGGGGGGGGCTAAAAAGGGAAAACATTGTTGAATTATCTAAATTAAAGGGGCATGGACACTTTTGAGCTAAAAATGTTTACATTTTAGATTTTCATTTTAAAATGTTTACTATGCTCACTTTGATATTTCAAATGTTCAGTAAAAGTTGAAATGTCATTTGTTGAGTTTCAAGTGAAAACAACACTTACAATTATTTGTCATGTAAACAAGGCTCGAGCCTTGTTTATATTTACATAAAGTATTTCACAGAAACACAATGTTAAAACAATAGAATGTAAGATACACTAGAAAATATTTAATTGTGTTCGGATGAATGAATTTTTATTTTGAAAAAATCTGCTTAAACGAATCTATTAGACATATTCATATAGGTAAACAAAACAAGACTCGACCTTGTTTACATAGCGAAGATTGTAAGTACCTGTATCTACAATGTAACTCAACAAATGACGTTCATTTTGCTGACCAATAATACCTAAGTGAGCATTGACAATATGAAAATGAAAATTTAAATCTAATCTTTTATCGAAAGTGTCCTTGGCCCTTTTAAGCAAAATACATATGTAACATGTATAAATGCAGTTCATGTACACGGAGAAATAAACATTGTTTATCGAAGATGTATCTGCGCTCGCTCAAACGGTAGCACCGTTAACATATTATTCTAGTGTAAATGTGGGAAGAAAGTATAGAAATACAATGTAATAAATATGTAAAGTTTATGTCATCTGTTTCATATTCCGACATCAAATCTGTGACAACCTTTAATCAATCAATGTTAGTGTCTCGATCACATTATAGATGTACCTACTTCTGAAGAACATAAATAATTCATTTGATTTTCCAATTATTAATTATTAGATTAGTTATTTAGTTTGAGATAATGAGAGATGACTACTACCGGAAGCGGTAGCACTGCCATGTTGACCGGAAGTGGAAATGCTATTATCTTGATCGGAAGCGGAAATACTGCCATCTTTACCGGAAGCGCCGCCATCTTGATCGGAGGCAGAAGTGCTGCCATCTTGGACGGCGGCGGAAGCGCCAAAATCTTAACCAGATCGGAAATGCCGCCATCTTGGTGCCGCTCAACAGGGTTCGTTTACATCCTCCAATACTACTATCGGCAACGGACAAAGTGACCGGGAAGGCATTTATAAACACAATTTACAGGCCATGTGAACCATGTATGCAACAGATGACGCATAGGTTCCTAATGACTGGGGAAAGAGACACCTCGGCAGAACAAATGGTTTGAGGGAACGGAACGGTAACGTAACGAATCAAATTGGGCAGTAGCACGCTTTCAGGTCGGGGGGGGGGGCAATTGGGGGCAGAAGTATTGTCCCGCAGTTTGTCAGTACTTTTTTTTTTCTGCATAATAGAGAATTTCGCCCGATGAATTTGAAGTTGTGCCCCTCACTTATTCTGTGAAATCTATAGAAGTTTGTCTTCCCTACTTTTCCAGTGATTTGTAAGATGTATTGCCCACCCCCCCACAACACAATCACAGCTTTTCAATATTTCGAATGACATCTTTTATTTATTTTTTTATTTGTTTTTTGCCATTTTGTTTTGGTTGTTACAGAAATTTTTTGATAAGTTTCCCGCCCCGACCACTGTTTGTGATTTTTTTAAGTTTGGCCCTCCCCCTTTCAAAATCCGTCCTACGTCTCTGATCCATACAAGTATGTCAGGGTATTTAATAGATTTAAAGCACTAGTTCCATTTGTAATTGTACATATAGGGGATCTGTATTTAAATATAACCGTCTGAATTGCTTTTTAAATAATCAACCTACATTTTAGTTTACATGTTCTATGAATTCAAATTTCTCTATTTTATGGAGCATGAACAACATAGAAGAGTTTCTAACCATATCAGCTTTCGGCATCGAGATAGTTTTGAAATTTACTATAAATTTTGAATTCTTTATAGAAATTGGCAGATTGATCAAAAACTTTTCATGATGGATTAATGAAATTCAGTGTAAATTACACATGTCATATTACAGGTAATGAATAAATATGAAAAAAATCCTACTCAATAAAACAAATCCAAACTAATACGGATCCACTTGAATCAAATAAACCATGAAGACTTTGATTGTAAATGTGTGTTTTAATGATAAACATCTCTATTTTGAATAACAGCCTTTAGAAGTAAATAAAGAATACGTCGGACACTTGTGTAGTTAAGCTTTAGGTTAATTACATAGGCAGCATTTTAAATTTTAAAGCAGAGATAGATGCCATTTTGTGCATTGTGATGATTATAATAGACGTAACAAGAATCATTTGAATTGATAATATCTCTTATATCTACCCCATAGTGTCTCCTTGTTTATAGCAACCACAACCTTTGGTTCACGTATATTTAGGAGTGCCGTATGTACTGTAGCATTCTAAAGAGGCGAACAAGAGTAAGGTAAGATCTAAATACAACATTCATGTCTTATGAAATTATTCTCTAGAATGTATCAGATTCAAATTTTGAGACAGAGAGAAACTACAGAGAGAAAATTAACATGATAGCGATTCTATACTGTCATTGGTGTTTTTATTTACGGTTGTCCTATCTGGTGTCCACCCACGAGTCTGAAAGTTCACTAGTCCGAAAGACCACGAGTCCGAAGGTTCGCGAATCCGAAAGCCCACGAGTCCGAAGGTTCACTAGTCCGAAGGCTGAATGGTCAATAAATTACGCAATATATCTATACTTCAAAATAGGAAATATGATTTTCTGGTCATAAACTATAATTTAGTGGAGAGATTGATTGATCATATGTTGTTTTACGTCCCTCTTGAGAATATTTCACACATATGGAGACGCGAGACGTCACCACTTGCCGGTGAAGGGCGGCAAATTTAGGACTGTGCTCCGGCGGCGCTGACCCGAATGTTCCAACCATAAAAACTATCATAATTTTACACAGAGCTTGCACGGACTCTCACAATATAAGTGGTTATTCTATAATAAGGATGGAAAAGCTTTATAAAGATGACATTTATCGTCGATTTAGAGAAAACCTATGGAAGAAAAAAATGAACACTTACGCACCATTCGGAATAAACAAACGGGGAATATTTCATGTTTGTAATTCACATAGGTTAGGAGTCAACTGCTATATGTCCATAATTTCCCTATATTTTGTACCATTACTTATATATTTCATTCTACGCTGATATGTTTTGCGCATAATTTCAGCTGTGAGGTTTTTGTTCAACTGTGACGTCACAGTACTCTAATGTGTGTAGTTGTGCGTTGTATTGCTACGGAAAGTAAACACGACTGATGAAGACCGGTAACGCGGTCGAAATATTTATAGGTTATAGACTTTGTATGGAAAAATATGACGACCGAGTTTTTTGGCGCGTACATGGACCGAGCTTGCGAGGTCCGTTCGCGACAGCAAACGAGGTCGTCATAGTTTTCCATACAAAAGTCTATAACCCTTTTATTATATACTTTCAATTTCATTTAGAAACTAACAAAATTTTAATTTTTAACACTTTTTTCAATAGTTTAACAGACTAAGAGCTGAAAAACACGAACAAATTTGATTAATAGTACGTCACGTGATAAACACTATGACGTAATATTTGATTTTGACGTCATAATGCCACGTCAAGCGCAGGCTATTTTCAATATAAAATCATATTTTCACAAGCATTATCTGCTTTCAAATTCTGCATACATTAAAAGAACTTATAAAGATATTTAATAGCTTATGAATAACATATCTGTGGTCGGGGCTTATGTTATAAAATCGACAACTCTGGAATAATGAACTATGCTCTCTGCATTCTGGATGTTTCAATTGTAAATAATTATTCTAAATGAACAATTTTTTCCTTTAATATAAATTTTTAAGAATCCCAATGCATGAACTTTATTCATCGCTGCCATGAATTATAGAATCTGAATTTATAAATAACATGGTATTGGTAAATCGAATTCAGAAACTGCATGGTTGCATTCTTTCCATTTGCTCACCTACGAAGGATGAGGGTGTGAAAAAAATTCACTGGTGACATGGGTTAAATCTCACTGGGGGCATAATAATAACAATAATACATTTAGTGATTAATAATCTAAGCTTCACTTTAAAGTATTTAATGTAAGACATAATTCAAAAGTATGCAAGTTTCCTGAAGGTAAAAGAAGTATATAGGCGATGGACCCCTTTTTACATGTAGGGTTTTTTCAATTTGTTTTTTTTTAATATTCCAAGTGTAACCAACTCTAGATTTTACTTTTTCCATGTACAATAATTAAGTCCATGGAATGTGTACATTCAATGATTTATATCATTCAATAGCTAAGCTCATTGAATATATACATTCCACAGTTTGGTCATTGAATGTATACATTTAATGACTTAACCCATTGAATGTATACATTCAATGTTTGTAAACCATCAATGCAACACACACACACACACATCTCACACACACATCTCTCTCTCTCTCTCTCTCTCTCATTCCTCTCTCTCTCTCTCTCTTCTTCTCTCCTCTATGTCGCAAGGACCGCATATCTGCCCCCGTATCTTCTCCGACGCCTCGACCTTCAGGGGTCTGAACTGCTATCCCCCACGCCGCTCTCCACACACTCCACATCCGCCCTTCGGGATCTTCTCAACCGCGACCCCGGACTCACTCCTCCGTTATATTATATATACTATATTATATAATATATATTATACATGTGTGTGTGTGCCAAATCATTCTATTGCCCAGTAGAACGATGAACGGTTTGGGAGGAAACGGTTTTGATTCGGGAACGAACTCTGAATGGTTTAAACGGATCGATTCTTGGCGAGTAAATGGAACATATTAAGAATGATATGTTTTGAGACTTGGAACTAGCAGTTTTGTCAGTTTATGTCTGATTTCTGTAACATTGTTACTATCAACTGAAAAATATATTGTTTAATTTTTCGAATAATTATTGCTGAGATATTTCTGAAATAGGGAGTACTTGTAAAAGCAAAGATGACGAACAGTGATCAATTTCGTAAGCTCCAATTAGAATACAAAAACAAGTTCACGAATAAAAATCTGGAATTTATATTACTGTATATCGGTAAATCAAATTCAGAAGCTGCATGGTTACATTCTTTCCAGTTGCTCCACCCTCCCTCGCTCAATACAAATTTTCACTGATAACATTTATTTAGGATTTTTTTTATCAATTTAGATGAATAAATAAATATTTTTGAACAAGTCAAAGCCAGTGTTTATGACTTTTTATTCTTATGGTGAAATTCCTGAGTAACAAAGGCTGTGTGGTTAGAATTTAACAAAATTTGATTCTTGTACCACTGAAAACAAACGTTATTTATTTTAAAAAAATATCTAGCTTCAATAGTTTATATTTTTACTACATTCATGTACAAATAAAAAAAAAATGAATAACGGATTTTATGAAAATATGAATTATGTACTTGGAAAATGCTTTTGCAAAGAGCATTTTTTGTTCACTTTGGTTTTCCTAACATTTTCAAAATTTCGCAAGTGTCAAATGAAGAAACTATTTCAAAATATTTAATACTGGGATATTTTGAACATTCGTATTTAAAAATTCAGTAGAATTTATTCAAATCAATTTTTCAACAAGCCTTTATAAATCATTACATAGAAATTGACATTTTGCAGTAAGGGAGATAATTCGGACCTCATTATCTCCGTTATTTGTCTAGCTTCCCATGACGAAGCTTGCACATATTGTAAAGGACATTTCAATATAGATATACGAAAGAAATGACGAAAATTAAATGGTAGATTGCATTTAGCTTGCATATCCCCCTTAATCAAAAGAATCAATTTCATTTTGCAGAATTCCGACATTGTTTAAAGGTAACGTAAGGTCAAACATTAATTTGGATATGTGAAAATTGGTACCATAAATATATCAAAAGTTAATCAAAACTCACCATGGAGAAACTAATTGCAGCTGATTTAAGATTTAATGTCATTTACACTGATTGGGGAAATCTCTTATGGGGAAATAAGATACATATTTTGTTAGAAACTGAGTGACTCTGATTGCCCACACAAGTACTCTGAAGTAGATATTAAGAGCATGCTTGGGTTTCTTATAGATAATGTTTATGTAGTCTTTGGACACCATGTCTTCCAACAATCTGTTGGTATTCCTATGTGCACTAATTCTGCCCCTTATTGGCAGACTGTAATTGTTATAACCATACGAAGCAGAATTTGTTCAAAAACTGTTACGGGATAAAAAAAACACCAAACTTGCCGTGTTTTCTTCAACCTTACATATAGGTTATAGATAATGTCTTATCAATTAACAATCATAATTTTCTTAATGCGATGCCTATTTGACATATCCTGACGAACTCGAAATAAAGGACACCAGAGAATCTGACAGATCTGCTTCATATTTGGATATTTTACTTAAATACCTAATTTTAAGCTAACGCCCACTAATTTTACCTGTGTCCTGATCGCCTGTCAATCAAACTTTTAACAATATATCTCAGGTGGATTGACACTAGCAGAGATTGTGGTCCTCAGTTATCACTGCTAGGTGTTTTGATAACAATCAAGGCCCATACATACCTGTGTTCTTAAGATCTTGAGAAAGTCCAATACTGCCAAGTTGAAAGCAGTGACCTGTCCATAATTGCTATTTTCTCATATCCAAAAATGTCCCCCGAACAATGCAATTTCATACAGACCCCCCCCTCTCTAAATACATGTACATATATTGTGAATTAAATTACACACAACCCGAAATGAAATGCATTAAATAATAATTTACAATTTATTCCTAATCCATAACTTATTGAAATAATTTATAATTATTATTGATAATGCATAATAGTTTTACATGATAAATTGAGTCAAAGACGGAAGGGGTGTAGATGTTATGTCCGGTATTGTTAGGGATGCCTCCATTATACAAACTTTATGGCCATAGAAACCCTTTAGAGAGCCCTGACACACTTCCTGTGTATATTAACAGCAATACCCCTTGGTCAGATGACAATGAACAAAGATAAGCTCCGCCCATAACCAGTGACTCATGAAGAAACGACCGGTATTTTAAGGGTCTTTTAATATTGACTGTAATGGCACTGACAAGTACATTATATAATAAATGTGATGACTTTGAATTTGCAATCGTCAACTTCCCTTTTTATGTAGTAATGAACCACTATCACCTGCTTATGTGTTGTATGTCTCAGTTGATTCGATACGCAAGAGCATGTTGTGCGTATGAGGACTTTTTAAATCGAGGCCAACTACTAACAAAAAAGTTGATGTTGCAGGGTTATAACGATCTCGTTTAAAGTGGATGCTTACTCCCATGGCACCTGATCCTGTCTTCGCTTTTGTCGGAGGTCCATGCTCCTTTTACACTCGATTTTGTATATATGTTTTTTGGGACTATGATTACTTTTAACACATTGTTTACTTCGCCATTTTATACAAACATTTGTGGATTGGTTTTAATAGTTACACAATTTTTTTTTATGATTAGATGTCACCAATGTATGATAAACAAATAGGCGAAGTTAACATCGTGTTA
>CAJDSM010011646.1:37370-76345 GCA_903981925.1 Ostrea lurida | reverse complement strand
GTGCAATGATCTTACACACTCATTCCTAAGGAATGCGTTATGGAAACGTTTTCGTAATTTATATATCTAGTCTCGTTTGGTGCTGCTGCTTAAACTTCCTGAAACATGTTCCTTTGTTGATGTGTATTCTAAGGTGCGTTAGTTTGCACCTGTCTGGAAGGTCAACGGTCACAAAACTCCAACAGAGGAGAACTTGGATTACACGATTGTCATATACACTGTTCGGCCTCTGTGAATTTGAATTCTCTGTTGTTTGCAATATATCATTTGTGTTCATTTCAAGGACGGGTGTCAATCGGGAGATTAAGCAAAACATGTGATGGTTTAAATAAACTCATTTTGGGATACTGAAACTAACAAATTATGTTAAAAAGATCAAAGAATAAAATCTCCTACAACTTTGAGCAAGTCGACACTTGTTTACGATCGCTTATATACATTAAAATAATAAGGTTGATAATTTATAGTATGACTTCTTTAGGATCAATTATTAACAATATTCGTTGATATGATGCATAATAATCATTCATTATCCAGCTGTAGAGGGATTTTGATAAAATATCGCTCTCTTGAAAAAGTATTAATTTATAAATTTTTTTCTTAAATGATGGTAAGGCTGATAACACACGGAAAAGGTTTTCCGCAAGTGAAGACTGTCATGTCATTGTCGGAATCGAGAGCCTGGCACTGCATCAAAGTATGGATCTCGTACCCATTGGGACTGTACGAGCGATCGAACTGGCACAGATGTAAAGTGGTTGCCTGGCCAATTATAAATTTAGGTAATGAGGTCAAAGTACTGGCTGTGATGGTGCGGATCTGTGTTTTGTCTTGATTGTAAATTAAATAGTCAGCATCTTGCGAGGATTACATCAGAGTTGCTGTTACATGGTTCTGTGTTATCTGTTAGTGTTAGGCCGATTGGTTATATCCTGCCAGGAGTATGTCTACAAGTATTAGATTATAGGGAGGTTACGTTATCCAGTGACAATTATTAATAGTGCTACCGTGGATCGAAAGAGTAAGTTCTTTAAAAATGAATCCCCAAACTTGAGAAATTTTGACATTTTAAAATACAAAAAATTTTTTTTCGTTGTGATGTAAACCTCAAGAATGTGTCAATCAATAATGTAGATTTTGGTATGTGGGTGGTGGTGATATTACTCGTGTTGCTATTTAACAAGAAATTTTCATTGTATATATGGTATATGAAGTGCAATGGCTAAATATCATCTACTTATACGATATATAGGCGTGCCGTAATCCGCGCGCATGTGTGTGTGTCATACATGCTCAGAATTTTCATCAAATGTGGTAGATAATGAATTGATATATATACCGCCCCTGTGATATATTAATATACATCTAGCAGGGACTGTGAACATCGTGTTTCTCCAGAAAATTGGATCTAAAAATGGGAGGAAACATACTCACCCTACCTGGAGAAAATATCAATTTTCCTGTCATCTTCAGCTCAAAACCCAGGCACCACTTTAATTTTACTTTTTTACACAAATTGAGTAACACATCTTGAGGATTTTCAAGGAAAATCACAGTCCCTGAGCTTGGCTAGCAACAAACTTTTTACCCCCTCCATGATTCCGGAGCTGATTCTGTCTGGCAAAGGTTAAAATGTCTTAACCTTTAGCGTGCAGTACTGGACTGAACATGATTTTTTCTGTATTCTGCTGTTTCAATATAACACTGAAAATTTAGACAGCAGATCAAGCATATTTTTATATGTGTACTCAGCCTCGAGTACCTCGTTACTCTGCTTATACTCTTCGGCGAGTTATTCGGGCTCCTCGAACTTGATGAGACTAAGGGAAAAGGTTCGAGATACCTCCAGTGAAGTTTGAAATATCGAGAGTAATAATTACTAAGAAAATAGGTTGCCGCTCTTGTGAACTCCAAATAGTTCGATCATAACCATGGTATTCCCGAGATCACTATCAGTGTCGAGATATTCGAAATTCAACTGGTATGTCAATTATATCACATTTTACGGCTTATATTTAGACTAAGTATGTCTCTGCATCATTCACATTCATCCCATCGAAAACGTTCTACCTTAAAAAACCACTCTTCACAAACCGTCTCCAGTGTTCTAATTCCGCTGGCCATATTATCTGCCTCTCCTCAAAACCTCTCGTATACTGTTTTCTGTGAGAACTTCGTTCCATGGACATTTTTGAACTCATTAACATGGTCAAGACATTGACAGACAATAGTAATTCATATGGCACTTGGTCCCAGAGTGAAAAAAACTACTGCTTGCCATTCAAAGTGAAAAAGATTATAATCTGTGCTTCATCACTGCGACTTATGCCGAGATTCTTCATACTTCCTATGAGACGCCGCATGGGAGTATTTATTGTGCAGGGATCAGATTTGGAGAAACAAGGGAATCCGCAACAACCGACTTGGTTTCGCTCACCTTGCCTACCCTTTTACTCCTGTTTCAACTACCGACTCGGAAGGAGGATTTCCCCTTACCCATGTACCAGGGCGTGCATCCCACTGGATTTGAGTTAGAGTCGCGACTCGGAAACTCCCAGGCGTCCGGCCGTACCTCGCACAACCTGACCTCGATTGTGAATCGATTTGTTGCTAAATATGACTCATTTGAAATTCAACTTTGTGTTCAAAGAAACAAATATCCGTTTCGTCGGCCTCGCCCGCTTACCCTGACGACCGTTAACTCCACCCAGTGAACAAACGGTTGCAAATAACTTGCAATTTCATTTCGGCTTCCTGGAGTGAATGCCCAAGGTCAGACAATTTTTTATGAACTGGCATCAATGCGAGAAAGGTCGCTGTAGCCGTAGGAACAGTCAAGGCGGAGTGCGAAGTAAACATATACTTCCGGCGCGAGAAATGTATCAAATTGATGCCATAGTCCCTACACATTTCACCAAGCCTCCCGAGTGGGTGGCTATACGGATACGTTGCGGTAGTTAGCAGCGAGGATTGGCCGAATTGGTTTACACACAGGCTTTCTTTCTTGACAGTGACTATGGATTCAGTGATTGTGGAGATGAATTTTCGCGCCAAATTAATGTCGTGACTAGTACAACGTACTTTGGACTGGCGATTGGAATTTTGTGTGTTTTGTCTGTATCGATGTCAAATGCGAGGAGGCAGCGTGAGTCAAAGCCGATGCTTCATTTGTTAGGGGCTGTTCGAATGGTGATGACGGTTTGATTGACGTACCAGGAGGAAAAATCGCGTGGTTTTTATCTTCACCGGTATATGGATATACACTACCGATCGCGCGAAAAAAACTATGATCAGTGAAATGCTGTTCATGTGAATTTTGTATGATCTAATTCAGTTTCTTTTCTTATTCCGCAAAATTTTAAAACCCCCTCACGAAAATGTAAATCGGTAAATTTTAGCCAGAGGAAATTAAAACGCCCGCTTTACAGTACTTAATTTGTTGAGTAAGTCATTGGATTAATGTGATGAGGAATGATGATTTAGTTCACATTATTAAAGTATCAATTGCCTGCTGATTGATGACATTTATCTTTCAAACAAATAATGCAAGACATCAAATAGTTTTAGTGTGTATCAGGGGCTCTCACACTGGGGTTTTTTAACTTTTCTAAGTGCAAAATTGATGGCTTTGTGCATCAGCGAAATTATTCTTTGCACATAAATCGCGTTAATTTTTTCTAGCTTACAATGACCTTTTAACTGAATGTTTTTACATAGTAACACTGAGCTGATTAAGATTATATGATTGATTCATTGAAGCTTGTTGTCAAATCAGTCATTTCCTCTCTCATTTTCTTATTAATCAATCTTACAAATAAGATTTAGATATTATCCAGGCAATTGTCTAGTTGTCTATGTCAAGGTAATTATTTATGTTTTGGACTCGTATCGCCCATTATTTGTTAATTAAATGGGTGTGATATTGTGTAAAATCATTCATACTGGGTAGTTTAACCATATTCCCATATTATCATTTACTCAAGCAAATCATTTTTATTGAATCGTGGTTTGTCTGCATTTAGAAAAGTGAGCAAAAGTGGATCTAGTAAGTATCAATACTAAAGATTGAGAAAAGAACAGTCAGAGGGGGCAAGTATTTACTTTTGATTACGCTGCTGATAAGGAATTGTATTTTGTTGTATCCATCCAATTCTCTTAGATATTCCGTGTGACCTTGTTCTCGATGATCGTGTAGGGTTGAAAGTGTAAGTCATTTCCCATGAGCGCTTAGTATAGCGGTTCAACGCTAAATATCGTTTGAATCCTTTTCTATCGAATCAAAATATTCCGAAAAACGAAAGTCTTTTTTTCTCCTCGTTATCGGAACAACTCTTTGGCAGTGCTGCATGTTTGTTGTACACATTACATTGCAAACAATCCCAATTAAAGCTTTTTTTAAACTTTAGGGCGAAAAATCCCCTAATACGATAAATTAATCTGAAAAGTGGCGATTGTCGCTGAGTTAACAATTTCTTTTAAATACGCGATTAGGCACAGCATGATTCTAATATACGATTGAGAAATAATTTGGCTCTTTCCCCGCGCAATTGTGGAATTTCTGTGCACATTGTTTTGAGGATTCTTTGCGCAATGGCGATAAGAATCCGGCGAAACGGGAGCGCGGTGTAGGCCCAGCGGTTCGTGGGGGGGGGGTTCAGTTTGGTCCACGCTGTATCGGGAAGATTAGCAAAAACATGCGATGGTTTAAATAAACTCATTTGGAATACTGAAACCTACAAAAGATCACAAAGTCTCCTAAAACAGTAAANACGCTGTATCGGGAAGATTAGCAAAAACATGTGATGGTTTAAATAAACTCATTTGGGATACTGAAACCTACAAATAATGTTAAAAAAAGATCATAAAATCTCCTACAACTTGAGCAAGTTGACACTTGTTTACATCGCTTATAACATTAAAATAATAAAGTTGATATATTTATAGTATGACTTATTTAGGATCATTATCTAACAATATTGTTGAATGATATAATTCATTCATATCCAGCTGTAAAATTTTGATAAAATATCCTTTGGAAAAGTATTAATTTATTTTTTTCTTAATGATGTAAGCGATACACCGGAAAAGGTTTTCCCGGCAAGTGAAACGTTGCATTTCGGAATCGAGAGCCGGCGACATGGCATCCAAATATGGATCTCGACCCATTGGTACGGACGGCAGCGATCACTGGCACAGAGAAAGTGTTGCCTGGCAATATAAATTTAGGTATGAGGTCAAAGTACTGGTGTGATGGTGGCGATCTGTGTTTTGTCTGATAGTAAATTAAATAATGTACAGCATCTTGAGATTACATCAGATGTTGCTGTTACTGTCTTGTGTTACTGTTAGTGTTAGGCCGTGGCTTATATCCTGCCAGGAGATGTGTACAAGTAGTTAGATTATCGGGAGGTTACGTTATCAGTGACAATGTTTAATAGTGCACCGTGGATGAAAGAGTAAGTTCTTTAAAAATAAATCACAATTGAAAATTTTGACATTTTAAAATACATTTTGCGATGTGATGTAAAACCTCAAGAATTTGTCAAAAATATGTAGATTTGTATAGTGTGTGGTGATATATACTACGTGTGTATTTAACAATAATTTTCATTTATATATAGGATATGAAGTGCAATGCTAAATATCACTACTATAGATAATATACATGCCATCATGTTGTGTGTGTCATTACAGTGCTCAGAATTTCTATCAATGTGTAATAATGATGATATATATACCCCCTGTATATATAAATACACTAGCAGGGATGTGAATGTGTTCCTCAGAAATCTGATCAAAAAGGGAAGAAACATCTCACCCTACCTGGAAAAAATTCTTTTCCGTCACTTCAGATCAAACCCAGAGCACTTATTTTTTAAAATTGAGTAAATCTGAGGATTTTCTCCTTAAAAGAGGAAAAATCACATCCTGAGCAGGCATGCAACAACTTTTTACCCCTCCATGATTCGGAGCTGATTCTGTTGGGAAATGTAAATGTCTAACCTTTAGCGTGCAGTACTGGATGAATGATTTATTTTGTATTCTGCTGTCTTTCAAAATACACTGAAATAATAATAGCAACAATCAAGCATATTTTATGTATATAATGTCAGGAACCTCGTTATCTCGAACTTGATGAGACCAAGGGAAAAGTTCGAGATATCCATGAATTTGAGACGAGAGTAAAATTACTAAGAAAAATAGGTGGTTGTGAACTCCAAATCAGTTCGACATAACCATGGTATTCGAGATATATCAGTGTTCGAGATATCGAAATTCAACTGTATTTATATAATTCACATTTTAACGCTTACTTTTAGACTAGTGATGTTTCTGATCATTCACATTCATTTCCCATCGAAATGTTCTCCTTAAAAACCACTCACAAACCATCCAGTGTTCTATTCCCTGGCCAAATATTCTGCTCTCCTCAAAACCTCTCGTATAACTTTTTTTCTGTGTAACTTCGTTCATGACATTTTGAACTCATCATGTCAGACATTGACAGACAATAGTATTCAATATGGCACTTGTCAGAGTGAAAAAACACTACTGCTTGATTCAAAGTGAAAAATTATAATTGCTCACACTGGACTATCGCGAGATTCTTCATACTCCTACCCCTGATGTTATTTGTGCAGGGAGTCAGATTGGAGAAACAAGGGAATCCAGCAACAACAGCTGGTTCGCTACTCGCCTTAGCCACTTTACTTGTTTACACCACTCGGAGGAGATTTTCCCTTACATGTACCAGGAGCACAGATGTAGGTATAGAGCGGCACTCGGAACTCCCAGGCGTGGCTCGTACCTCGCACACTACCTCGGATGTGAATCGGATTGTTGCCATATTGGATATTTGAATTCACGTGTTCAAAACAAAATATCCGTTTCGTCGGCTCGCTTACACACGTTATATCAACATGAAAACGGTTGCAATAACTTGCAATTATCCCTGAGTGATGCCAAGTCTATTTTTTCTGAACTGCATCAATGCGAGAAAGTCGTCTGTAGCCGTAGAACAGTCCAAGCGGAGTGGAAGAGTAAACAGTATACTTCCGGCGGAGAAATGTATCACAATCGATGCTATCCCCTACACCATTACATCGAGGTTTATACGGGACGTAGCGGAGTTAGCCGAGGATTGCCGATTGGTTTCACACAGCTTTTTCTTGGACATGACTTGGATTCAGTGATTGGATGATTATTGTACAAATTAATCGTGACTAGTACACTACTTTGACTGCGATTGGAATTTTGTGTGTTTGTCTGTAGATGTCAAATCGGAGGAGCAGCGTGATCCAAAGCGATGCTTCATTTGTTAGGCGCTGTTCAAATGGTGATAGCGTTTGATTACTGTAAAGGAGGAAATATCTCGCGTGGGTTTTACTTCACTATATTCGCGATTACATTAACGATCGCGAAAATAAAACTATGACATGAAATGCTGTTCAATGTATTTGTATGATTCTAATTCAGTTTCTTTTCTTTCCGCAAATTTAAACCATCAAAGAATTAAAATCGCGAAATTTTAGCCCGAGAGATTAAAGCCCTTTAAGTAACTTAATTTGTTGAGTAATCATTGGATTAATGATGAGGATGATGATTTAGTTCACATATTAATATTCAATTGCGCTGATGATGACATTACTTTCAATACAATAATGCAAGCACATCAAATATTGTTATGTGTATCAGGGCTCACACTGGGTTTTTCACTTTTTGTGCAAATGATTTTGCATCAGCGAATACTTTTGCACATAATCGCGTTACTTTTTTCACTTAAAATGCCTTTTAACCTGAATGTTTTACATAGTAACACTCGCTGATTAAGATTTATATGATTGATTATAAGTTCTTGTCAAATCATATTTCTCTCTCTCATTTTTCTTATTAATCATCACACAAAAGATTAGATATACAGGAATGTCATGTCTATTCAAGGTAATATTTATGTTTTGGACTCTATCGCCATTAACCTTTGGTTAATTAAAGGTGTGATATTGGGTAAATCATTCTATAGGCTGGTAGTTTAACCATATTGCATATAACTCATTACTCAAGCAAATCATTTTATAACTGGTTTGTCTGCATTTTAAAAAGTGAGCAACAAGTGATTCTAGTAATATCATCTAAAATGAGAAAATAAAGTCAAGGCATGTATTCTTAACTTGAATTACGCTGCTAAGGAATTTATTTGTTGTATCATCAATTCTCGAGATTTTCCGTTGTGACCTTGTCCGATTGATCGTAGGGAAGAGTGTATCATTTCCACTGACCTATATATCTCAAGCTCAAATCCGTTTGAATTCACTTTCATCGTAATCAAAATATTCGGCAAAAACGAAAGTCTTTTTTTCCTCTTAATCGAAAACTTTGGCAGGTGCCCATGTTTTGTACACATTACATTGCACCAATCAATTAAAGCTTTTTTAAACTTGGAAAATCCCAGATACGAAAATAAATCTGAAATGGCGATTGTCGCGATTAACAATTTCTTTAAATTCGCGATTAGGCACAGCATGATTTCAATACATTGAAAAATTGGCTTCGCAATTGTGAATTTCTGTAGCCATTTTTGAGATTCTCTTCGCCAATGGCGAAAATGGCGAACGGCAGCGTGAGCCTGATGTGTATGATATGTATAAGTTAACACATACAGTGGTGATTGGTATATGTATTGTATTCACAATTTTTCCAAAGCACTCGTGCGTTCCTATCATACTATACTTAAATTGTATTCACATTAGCTTATTTTCATATTCTTTATTTTTCATATTCTGAATATCATTTTATGAAGGTTATTTGTGAGACTCAGAGAAAAACCTTTAGCAAAACACAGCCCAATAATCAGCGAGAAAAAGTGACAATGACTTAAAAACTGATCAATGATGTAACCAATATCATGGAGATAAACTCTTGGCAATGACTTGATGATCAATGATGTAGATATTGTGTCATTGTATTTGATTATACAGATGGAGATAATACAGAATATTATTCAGAATGGAGGTAAAAGAGAATATTTAGTACATACTATTAATAATATTGTATCCCTTGGTTGGCACCACTGTCCAAAATTAATCGAAATGTTATTTGACAACTGATACCCTAACCCCGGGGGAAAATAATCGGAGGTCTGACTGCATTAGAGAACTGGTAAGTGGTTATAATTTAATTTTGTGGTACTAAAAGTTCTTGTTTTTTAATATTGGTCTAATTGCGTGGTTTTATTTTTGCAGATATTTATGACAAACATATTACAGGGATGTGATTTTTCTTCTTTTTAGAGGAATTCCCTCGATTCTTTTTGAAAAAAAAATACTCTGGGTTTGATCTAAAGTGACAGAAAATGATATTTTTAGGTAGGGTGAGGTGTTTTCCTCCCTTTTTGACCAGTTGTCTCTAATTTCTGATGGACTCGATCACATCTCCGGCTTGTGTCATACTTGCAAACTAATTGTGATTGTTTTAATTTCGCAGAAAATTCCTGTCTCCAAACATAGTGAATATGAAACACCTCATCATTTCCTATAATCCTATTTGTAGTATACACAGAATGTTTTCATTACTGTGTTATGTACAGACAGTGACTATATTTTCATTGTAATCTTTATTCATGTATTTGAAAACTGAAAGGAATAAAAGTGTATCACAGTATTAGTATACCACGAGTACATCATTGAATGGGATAGTATGGTTATCATAGAAACAAATGGTACTGTAAAAACGAGGAATATTTGGCACAAAGCATATGATTCAAACTTATTTTAGCGCAACAATACCACCTGGTCAATGATTAATGTCATTGGAAACCTTTTAGCGCACAACATAATTCAGCGCAATGTACGTCTGTGCACAAACTTATTTTAACGCAATGATATCACTTGGTCAATGATTAATGTCAATGAAAATTCTTTTAGCGCACAACTTAGTTATTCAGCGAATTTGTAACTCTGCTGTTAAATAACAGTGCGCTAAAATACATGTATTTCTTGTTTTCAGGTATGTTTGCTGAGATGCACACTCTATCTATCAGACATGGGGTCAATTACATTCAATGTAATCGATTATAATTCAGATTACATTGGAATTCATGATTACAATTACAATTAAATTACACGCTATTTGAAATGTAATTGATTACATTACAATTACTTTGAAATGTAATCAATTACAATTACGATTACTTTTTTTATATATACTTCTGCGAGCAGATCGAGCTTTATTTTACTACTGCAAGGGTGCTATATATTGAAAACATAACAACTTGAAAACATTATTTATCAATCATTATCTTAAAGCACTAATCACAATGTACTATGTGTATATTGATTAAACAATTCTGAACATTAATGATAAAGTATTAATTTTAGTCATACATGTAATGTCCACTGAGGCGAAACTTTTGAGTTCCAATTGATGTGTTTATGTTGATGAGTATAAATTATAAATTGACACTATCGAAATGAATATTATCAAAGAATGATTTGCACATTAATTCCTATAACACAACTTATTAGAGATTATTTATATTAATAATGAATAATAGCTTTACATTGATACATTGAGCCAAAGAGGAGGGGTGTAGACTGCCTGTCATCTACTGGTAAGGGATACCACCATTATAAAACAACACTATGACCACAGAAACCCTACATACAGCTCTGGGACACTCCCTGTGTATAGGCTCCTTGGTCAGGTAGAATTAACATTGACCATAGCATATGCTCCACCCATCAACAGTGATCCTTGTCATATGAAGAAACAGTTTATTTGGGTCTATAACATTAATATCCAGTAGTATTAGTGGTTGTTGATGAGCACGATACCAAGGAAGATGTGGTTAACTCTTGACATGAGAAGTTTGAATATTATGTTTAAATTTGACTGTGGATATCATTCACACTTCCTAGTTGGTCCCTCAGAAGCAATAACCATAGAATGTTTAACAAAGTAACATTGTTTTTTTAAAACTATTCCCCATTGCTCATCATTAACAACTTAAGGCATATGTCTAACACATTTGTATTTTATTCATCAGCAGAAAACTATGCGTATTGACGTTAAAAGATTAAAAAGACTAAAAAATGGTAAATTGTAAAAATGAAATGATATAATTGTGTTTTTTGTGAAGTTTGTCTGCCCAGAGAATCTGATAATTATACGAATAACCAAGATTCTGATGACGTTCCGATAACTATCGACACGTCAGAGAGACGACGTCACAATGCTATAGGCACAGCAAGGTTGAAAAAAATACACATTCTATTAACTTAGATATATTCTATGAACTGCTGTATTATTTTTTTTTTAACTTCCTAGTTTATATGTACTTGAAAACTGAATTTCATTGTGCTGTTAGTCATTTTGAGAATTTTGTCGTTGAGCCTCTTGGTAACTGCGTTGAGCACGCGCGAATAGGTTTACGGACGAGTTCAAACTAGAGGTCATATGAATAAAGGCGGGCTAAATCGAATTATTGTCTTCCCGATAAGACTTTAACGAAACTGTATTTTATTAGTTTGAGTAAGAATAACAGTAAATATATCATATTGGTAACAAATATTAATTTAATATCGTCATATATCTTACGATTTCAATGCAATCTAAGTGAAATAAAAAATATGAGATTTTTGTTAGACAATATGCCTTAAAAGCAATTTCTCAGGTGTGATAATCTCTTAAGCCATTTTCGCATGAATTGTCCTACATGTACCATTGTTTATAACAATAGGACATCTGTTTTGTTTTGATTAAAACCAAAAGAGGAGAGAATGAAATCAGCAATTTTCGCTTTAGTTTTCACATAATATACAAATGTAGTGTCATCCCACTTTAAATAATTACTTTTTGTAAAATAAATAAATAAATAAATATAGAATGAAATAAAAGGAATAAATGCACCTGATTTTTTATTAATATTATAAAGGAAATAATACTAATAAGAAAATGTTTTGAGGAAATTGTTGATAATAAAAATGTCATGAAAATATATATCAATTGAATGCAAGTAATCAAAAAGTAATCTAAATGTAATCATGATTACAAGGTAAATTAATGTAATCGATTACAATTAAATTACATGTAATCTAAAAATACACGATTACAGATTACATTTGATTACTTGAAAAGTTGTAATCAATTACAGCTGATTACGATTACAGATTACGATTACCCATCTCTGCTATCTATATCAGCTTGTGTATTTTATCGTTGCACACACTATCTATATTATCCTCGTGTATTTTATCGTTGCAGTTCCCTAACAAGTTCGACTGCGGACTGACCTGATCGTTCACCTCTCCTGGGTCTGCTGATGATTTGAGAATCCTGCCAGGACTAACGCATTCTGGGTTTCGACCATATCCACACTACGTAAATGGAATTTTCCGCCTCCCGCAATCTTGGGAATATGCGCGGGTCGTGGCCTGGATGGCGGTGATGGTAGCTGCGTTCCCTGGCCAAGAACGAGATCAGACTCTGAAGCAGTAACGTCGTGGGAACTGTAATTTTTGGTATTCTTCCTGTGGTCTATGGAATCATCGAACAAGTGATGACTTATCGCATATCTGAATGAGAAAAGATTCACGGACAGTTTTTCGGATATCCGCCGTCTCGTGTTTTACCTATTTCTTTTTATAGCCATTCAGTTCATGCGTTCGGAGTGTACTTTTCATATCAACTTCTGAAGTCGTGGAACCCGGGAAAGAGAGGCGCAATAATTTTGCCAGTGTACGTTCCCTCGTTTGTTTACATATCATGTTGTTTGAGTGTTTTGACTCCGATGCATGCGTACTAAGCAGTATACATGATGTAGCTTCAATATTGCATGTCAGATTTCTAAGTTTCCATGTTCATGTTTTAAAAAGCTCTTTGTGTTCATTCATGATGATGGGCAAGTACCCACATCACGCTACATGTAAATACTGTGGTATTCTATCAGTGATTTCTTTTTAATTCATATGTTTGTCCTAGGCGGCATTCAAAATTAACTGTAGGAATACGTGTAGAAATGAAACTATTGTACGTGATCTAGTCAGATACTAGGTCGCTTGAAGTCTGGTAATCAGATTAAGTATTACATGTAATTATGTGTAGGTTGTACTAATGCCAGTAGATCTGCTGTGGATTTAACCTAGTTAAGTTAGAAGGTCAAGTTAGACTTGATTATCATGTATGCTCAAGACTAGAAGGTAAACAAGGATTTACTGATGGGCTCCAAGAACTGCATGCATTTTGAGAAAGTGATAGACATTATATACATGTATGTTGTGCTTATAAATCTTTCTCAAACTTATACATTGTACAAGTGTTTGAAACTTTTTTTTTTAATTCATTGAATGCAAGTTTAAATAGCAGAATGTAGCTCCTTTCAATTTCCATTCCAGCAGTCGATTAGCTTACAGCTGTTTACCGGTAATAACTTGGAGATAAATGTGTTTGATTATGTTTGATGTCATTAATTTTTATGATCTTTATATATTTCGTGAATGATCGTGTTTGATGCCTTGATCTTTTCTTTTTGTTGAAATTGCTGACAGGGTCAGAGCTAAATCCTGAGTTATTTCAATGCATTAATATGAGTTCACAGGAAAAATACTAATGTTATGCAAAATATCAACGAATATTTTTGTTTTTATTGGTTAATATGAATGTACCCAAGGCTATGGATACATTAGTTGTTAAAATGGCTTGAATTCCTCCCCTAGCTAGTATTTGGGTGTAATTAAGAATTTGTGCATGCTGTGCAAGAGTTTTGCCCCTTTTCAATTAAACGCGTTTTTTTGATGTAATTAATGTACCCGCGCACACGTGCAGCTTCTATGGTTGTCAATGATTCAGGTCTAAATCATTGTGTCTTGTTCCATGTCTGTTAACTGTTTCACACTTGCTAAAAAAATTTACTCAAATCCTGTTTGTGTGAAGTTAATAAATTCGAGGAACCAGCATTTTTTCTCATTTATTCTTTGTGCAGAGAAAAAAACTTGTATACAGTTACACGCACAATTAACATGTATGTAAATGACAACATATAACAGCGAACCAAGTATGGGAGAATGAAAAGAAATTATAACAGTATATTTTGCTGTGTCTAGATTTTACTATGACTTTTCCGTGCGAAATTTCTAGATTTCTCATGGCATCCACAGCACCATCAAGTGTGAAAGTCTTTGTATTTTACACCTGAAAATAGTAAAATAATGAATAATGACAGACACTCTAAGGTTCACAATTTCCATGTTGGCGATAATTTATTCAATGAGAGCAGTACGAATTTTGACTTACTTGACTGTTCCTCGTTCCAATTTTTCCATTGTATCCTGAAGAATGTCTACAAGTAGAAATTGTACAAGATACGAATAAATATTACAATAATCGGGTAACTGTAAAATGAAGTGAACATCCTAAAATACGATTGAGGTAGCTCGCTATACCAATACTTCCACCTTGTCACAAGATGGCACTTCGAATGTTAGGTGAAATTATTATTTATTGATCTATATGTTTGTACATCGCAAATGTAAACATTGACTTTACAGTGATCACATATATCCATCTGTTGAACGAGAACAATAGATACATAGTCCAGACGTTCAAAATAGTGCTGAAAGTCCTCGGGAAAATTCAAGTAATTTTATGTCTGTTGTCTAACTTCAGAAGAATGAAGATGATTGACTCAGAGGCTTGTAGATATACTATGTAATGTGTGATCTGCTGTTGTAACTTACAAATGTTTTGGGAAAATTCATGGACTGAACTTGACAATATTCGCCTTAATTAGCGTGAGACAATATTCCCAATTATCACAAAACAATATTTGCAAATGTTCAATATCTTAATCACACTGGACATACTGGTATCCAAAATTATTTGCAACAACCTTATTTTTTCAAGAAAGGCAACGTTGCCAATTTGTGTGGAAGTAAAGTTTCACTGTATAAAATATAAAATATTTATTCCCAGTATATGTGTTGAATATTTATTCCCAGTATATAAATGTTGAATACTAACGCTGAAATCGTCCGTGTTGGGAGTATGCAAGAGTCCATATGTTCTCGAACAGGAAGTGAACGCTGCCTCCTCGTAGAAATAATCGCTGGCAATCTGGTGGATCCAGCTTAGATAACAGAAGATTTAATACATGTTAAAACGGTAAACTATGCCACATCTTCACAAGTCAAGGGTTATTGATAACCCTTGACTTGGAAAAATGACTGTGCCATAGAATTCCAGTATCTGATGCCACAACAGATTGGAATCTTGTATCAATCATTCATTAGATGGTTTGATATATATATTTACATAGAAATACATCTTGTGTACATGTTTGGTTGTGTAAATCTCTCTTGGACAAGAGGTGCGTGTTACATGCAATCTCGATCCACCAATTCTTTGGATAGAATTAACTGGTATTAACTTTCATTTTGCCCCCCCCCCCCCCTCCCCCCCCCCCCAAGGAGAGGGCTCACATTTTTTGCAGCTAGTTCTTTTAGCAACTCAAGCAAAATTAATGGTCAGTTAAAATTGTACTAATAGAATCCTTCATTAGTACGGAGTGTGGTGAATAGGGAAATTCCACCGAGGGGACAAGATTCGCGAGTCTAGGACGAGGCTTTTGCCGAGTCCTAGACAGTGAATCTTGTTCCCGAGGTGGGATTTCCCTATCCCACACGGTAAATAATGAAGGATTATTTTTCTCACATTTTTATCACTGATTAGCGCGTTAAATCGGGAGCTTTGAGGAAATTTAACAAATTATCAATATCTTTTTTGAACTTTAAAACAAAAACTAATATACACAGACAGAAAGAGCATACCCGAAAATGGTTTACACTAAAAGTGTAAACTAAAAAACTTAAAGCTATCCCGCCAGAGAGCTATATCAAATTTGAAAATTAAACGAAAACAATATAAAAAAGTTGTTTTGGCTTCACCGTGTAAACGTAATCATTAGGAAATTATGACGTCACAATGGAAATGACGTCCGGCAGCAGTGTTGAGATCGAAATAAATCTCACATGGCTGTCTCACATGGGTAGAAGTCGGTCTCACACTTGGTGAAAATGTGCAGAAACAGATGTATCTTAGATCTATGAAAGTCCCCATTAATTTAGTGGTGATCAGATCCTGGATCCAGAAGACTTTAATGTAAACCTGCGGAGGTCAGAAAATTCTTAGACTTCTTCTGAAACTGACACTATTTCATCCTCGACAATAAATATATGTTTATTGGCAGAATGGTTTGATCTGGTTTTAGTACCACTGTACACTGTGATCACTAACAATATATGGAGAAGTCAAGGTCAATGGGTGCACTGGCTGCTCTGTTTAACGCAAAAAAATTTAAATCTCCAATATCCCTCTTTCCATTGATTTTTCGGGTGATGAAGGTAGCAATCTTTGCAGAACAAGATTTGCATAACATGCTAACATGGCAGTGAATTTTTTTCTGCAGTGCTTGTTACCGTCATCACTTGATAAACATTTTATTGTTTTTTAGAAATTATTGCTAGAGCCAGGTAGGGGAGATATTGGATTCATATTTTTAGGTCACCTGAGTAAACTCAGGTGACCTATTGCAATCTGGTTTTCGTCCGCCGTCGCTGCGTTCAACAATTGAACATTTTAACTTCTTCTTAATAACTATTTGTCCATCTCTTTTCAAATTGGTATGAACATCTCTTTCTGACAAGGGGCCACCATAATTGTAAATTCAGGTCTCTTGCAGACCCTGGGCTGGGGGAGGGGCAAAAACTGACCAAAAGTGACCAATTTTCAAAAATACTCTTCTTTACACCGTACACATGCCTGAGAGAAACTAAATGATGATGGTGATGGAGAGCAGAAGGCCTCTTACCAAAATTGTAAATTTGGTGATCCCCGGGGTATAGGGGTTCTGACCCCAGGGTGGTGCCAAAAACTTGTACATAGTGTATATGTGTAAAACATTTGAAAAACATCTTCTTTTTAATGCTATTGATAGTAAATTTTAAACTGAATGGATAATTGGAATCAGCAGGGAGTTTCCTATTAATGATCGTAAATTTTGTGATCCTAGGGATAGGGGTTTTGGTATTAGGGTGGGGCCAAAATGCCAAAATTGGTCCTAGATGAAATGTGTTAAACATACTGAACATTTTTTAGCTACTTAAAACTACCAGTCCAATTCTTTTCCAAAATTTGTATGAAGCATCTTTTGAAACAAGGGGCAACATAAATTGTAAATTTCAGGTCTCTTGCACCCCTAGGGTCTGGGGATGGGCAAAAACTGACCAAAAGTGACCAATTTTCAAAAAATCTTCTTCTTTACAACCGCACTGAGCCTGAGAGTAAACTAAATGCATGGTGATGTAGAGCAGGAAGGCCTTTACCAAAAATTGTAAATTTTGGTGATCCCCGGGGTAGGGGTTCTGACCCAGGGTGGGGCCAAACTTGGTACATAGTGTTTAGATGTAAACATTTGAAAACATGTCCTGTATGACTATTCTTATTATTTGAAACTAAAATGAAATTTGGCATGAAAACATGAAGCCTTTTATCTTAATTATAACCCACTTTAGCCATCCCCTGCATAGTTTTAGGAAAGGGGGGGGGGGGGGGGTACATGGATGTCTGTCGTCCGTCTGTAAACCAATGTTTTTCCAGGCATTAAAGTGTTAGTCTTTCCACTAGAGTTACCATATCAGGCATATATCTACCCAGGGAAAATGAAGATGTTCCTATATCAATATTTTGGGTCAAAAAGGTCAAGAGATCAAGCGCACTTGACAACACAAGAAGCAATATGGGTATTGCAGGTTTAGGCATTTATCCTTTCATCGTAGAGTCACCATATCAATGCAAAATAGACTAACTCTTGAACGAAGATGTATTTTTATTATAGCCACCCCGCACAACGACAGTTTGGGGGGGGTGGGGTATTAAGGTTTATCACCCTGTCTGTACCGGAAATAATGTTGTTGTCCGAATTCCTCCTAAACGACTTGGCAGGATTTCAAATGAAACTTGTGGAGTGTTTAGAATACATAAGGAGAGTGCATATTGCTCAGAATTTTATTTTGGACAATTTTTTGTACAGATATATGAAACGTTTGGACTTAAGCATTTTTCACCAATGTATGCATATCTAGTGCATCATCCGACAATCCTCCTAAAAATTATATATTATTACCATGTGATTAACAAACTTCTGTTATCTGAGAAAATCTGTTGTGTTCATTATTAGTGTGCCCCGCGGGGGGGTATTAGTCCGATAGGACAGTTCTAGTTATATTTGGGGTCCAAAAGGTCAAGTGCACTGGGACATCCACAGTAGCAATAATGGTTTCTTGAGTTCAGCGTTGTACTTTCCAACACAAGTTCAATTCATATTATACATTGTATATAAACTACCCATGGGTCCATCGAAAGATCTCTTACTATTGAATTTGGGGTAAAAAAGTCAAGCCTCACTGGGCATAAAAAGTAGCAATTGGTTTTCTTTTTGAAATATTTGAAAAATAGCAACACCCTTTGTGAGATTGAAATGATAATCTTGGTGTATTTGAATGGATCATATGCTATTTTTGAAAAGATGATAACATATGAATCACAACCCTATTGAGAATTAAAAATGGCAAAATATGAGACTTCCATGTATGGGCTATGATATTCAGGTGACCGTTAAGGCCTGTGGGCCTCTTGTTAAGATCTATATGTCAAATGTAACTCTTGTTTACTTGACACACAAGTAACTTCATGCAGCCGCATGTATAGACAAATTTATTCACTTCATGCCTCTTGGTGCTCAATTACATAATGTGTACCAATACCTCTTGTTTTTTGCTCTATCCAACTTGTTGTGATGGTATATATATACAACTGTTTTCACCAACAATAATTCCTCACAATTATATACTAGTCTACCTATATAGTACCTGTCTATATAGCATTTCAACTCGTTGGATATTTAAGCAAATATAAAAACATACACTACAAATATCTACACAATGTACATGTTTTAATCAATATCGATACCTGAAGAGAAGATTGTTGTGTGATCCACTTCCCAGATGCCCCTAGACAGGAAATGACATCATGTTTGTGTGGTTTGGGATACCTTAAGTTTTCACCTACCACCTTCTGGTCCTCTTCATCATTAAATTGTCTGACTGGGAAAAAAAGTGTATGGTAATACAGGATAAAATAACATTAAGAAAATTCCTTAAACTTTACAAGTAAAGCATGCAGACAATAAATCTCGCCAAACTTAATTTCCGTACCCCCGTTGTCAACGACAACATCCACTCCCACACCTCCTGTCTCCTCCATCACGCTGCTGACCAAGATGTTACTTCTTTGATCAAGGTCAATTATCTGTGCTGATAAAAGGTTGGTGATTAGAGAACGTCAAAAAGATCCAAATAAATAGAATTCAATGTAAAAGGCAAATATGTATGAAATAAAAAGTCTTTAGAGATGAAAGTATGAAGCATTTAATGTTATAAGTATAATGGATGTATGAATCAAATCTGTCAGTTGAAAAAATATTGAACAATTGTCACACAATTGGTCCTGACTTTTTGGCCTCAAATTTGGAAGTACAGATCGAGAGAAAACACAATTGGTCAAGCAGACATATATTAAATGTAGTGTCCCGGATTATGCCTTCCGTTTTTTGTTGGTTTTGTTTTTTATCATATTCCGGATTAGTGCCAACCTCATGGTTTCCGAACCAAACAAACATTTTACGGTTCAAGGCCATCTATGAAGTAAGTTTGTAACTATTTTTGATTGTTGTTTTTTCTGCTAGAATGTGTACGACAGTGTTTGATGCATTGCCACTTTCATTTTAAACTGTTCATAAATTCAAAGCGCATTTGGCGCGTTTATGTCTTGTCTGCGTGTCTATCGTCAAAATATTAATTCTCTGCAAGTTATTAATCATTGCATCATTATTACATTTGTAAGCATGCTGGGAATCATTTACTGTACCGTCATACATGTGATATCTCACCCTTTTGGGGTGGACTCCCCTTTTTGAAGCATCTCAAGACCTCACCACGCGGGTAACAATATCTCACCCCCCAAAAAATTGTTGTTAAAGGTGTAGTATGGCAATTAGTTTCCCTTTATCATGAAAGTTGTATCAAAAAGGCCAAAAATGCCTGCAATGTCCAGAAGATACTCCAAGAAGAATCTTACATTAGTAGAGACTAATGCTAATCAAATGAACACTTAACTGCTGAAACTTGATTGTGACACTTGATAATTGCTTTTATAATAAAAAAATGAACTAAAGCTAGTATTTTAAGTCTTATTATGGCCTTTATTACAGCAAATCATCGACATAAAAAAAATCTCACCCAAATCACCCTAATCTCACCCTTAGCTCGGCAAAATCTCACTCATAGGCAGTCGGAATTTATCAATGTATGTGTACCTATCTAGTTATAATCATATTGTGAATTAATTGGCAGTGCACTATTACTCTGAGATTCGCTAAAATTTAAAACTATGGAAACCCATTTCTGTAATATCTTTTATTACGCATACTTTGTTTGCGAGATTGTTTATGTTTTGCTTTGTTTGTTTGTACCGGTAGTTTTTCACCCTCTCCGGGTGTTCTAAATGCAAATAAAGACTTAAACTGCACAATAACCAAATTAATGGATCATCTAAGAGAGACAGATGGACAAAGTGTTTGTTCTGAGACTCCTAAATTTCTAACGCAGGGCAGGTATTCAGCATAGCTAAGACTGAACCAAAATAGATCTTTCTAGAGAAAGTACACGATCATTATTTAGATAATATGTATTTACAAGGTAAACTAATCGATACATAAAATATGTATGGACAGTATATCGTAACAGTCTTTAGAAATAAAAATAACCTGCCATCTGCACTATCAGGACAGTGAATGGATGTGTACATTTCTTTTCTTTGTTACGTGCATTTCTTGTCAATATGCAACTTTAATCTTACTCATGACTTCTGAACTATTCACAATAGAAAAACCAAAAATCAAGATCAAAGCAAATATTTGTGAATGATTAAGGCCAAGGCCATTTAAAAAAACCTTTTTGTGAAAATATAAATGTTGTTCAATATACATGCAATTACCTAGTGGTGTGTTTAGATTTTCCAGAATTCCTCTCTCTTCGTTACTACTAGCTGTAGAAATCACCTGAAATTGAGTAAAACAGGATTTAAAATGGACATCGATCAATCTGAGTTATGCAATTCACAGGCTTACTGGTGTCATCAAAACAATCCTCTAGACTGCTATCAGATTTGATTATTACAATTGAGATATATGTAAAAAAAAAAAAATGTTGTAAAACCTTTGGTTATTACATTTGAGATTATATGTACAATGTTGTAATTTTGTCTCTTGAAAATGTTGTGAAACCTTTGGTTATTACATTTGAGATTACATGTACAATGTTGTAATATGTTGTGAAACCTTTGCTCCCCAGAGACTAGCTAACTGTATGGCGACATTTCCGAATGAAGTGGCGCCATCTATAACCAGGACGGTATCGCCTCCACAGACGTGAGCCTGATAGTACATGGCAGTGTACGCCTTTAGACAGTCTCCGATTCCCGCTACTGCCTCCTCATAACTCAGACGGTCCGGCTTCTTTACTGAAAACAGAGCAGAAAACAGCTTTCATACATGTGAAGAATTTAGTTCAAACTAAACTCATCTTCAGTCATTAATTACTGTAACAGCATGTTCTGCTTTGAAGACTCACTCAACCTATGTGTATTCATCTTCGCTAGCCAAGGGTTTATGATCCCCTCCGCATCTTGTAGAGAAGCGGAGCAGATCGTAAACCCTTGGCTAGCGAAGATGATGTGTATTAGAATCCTTTAATTTTACATTTCATTTTTACAATTATTCAAATGAAATTTTTTCAGTGATAAAAAACCAAACAAATGACAACTGTTACAACATTCCTGTAAATGAGAATACTGTTTGTGTACATTTTTTTTGGAGGGGGTGGGGGTGGGGTGTCAAATTTTAGTGTTAGTCAAAGCTAATACATTGTACCATTCATGTAATTATTATATCTAACATAATCAAAATTTGACACTAGTGTTAAGAATTTAGCATAAATCATAAATTATTAATCTATCTTTAGAACAGGCAGCATTATAAAATTGTTCAAGTCTTGACAAAAATCTTTTTAGAGCAATGCATGGCCATTTGGGTCTCCAAGGGCATATTTTGTCTGTTTACCACATGTACACCAAAGATGAATTCACTGGCTTGGCCCATATCAAACCACAGGGGCTTGTGTAGAAAAAAAAAAATCAAAACATCCCCTAGCAAAAGTGTATTTTTACTAGGGTGTGTTTTGATTTTTCTCTACACAAGCCCCTGTGATCAAACATAAAGAAATTACCTTTTTAAAATTTTGAAAGTTCAAGAGTGCGCTAGTATATCAAATCACTAGTAAAACACAGTTTAATCAAAATTAATAACTTTGACAGAAACACTGTCTTCATTGAGTTTGATTACAATCCTTAATTTAATCCATTTCAATATACAATAATATCTTAATATTACCAAAATTCAGTAATACTGATGAAAAGCACAGGCCTAAATTAATAATATGTAATATTTTTACAAGCCCAGCCCTAATTTCATTGGACGTGGACTTCAGGTCAGTGGTTCATTTCGAAGACTGTCATCAAATATGTCAACTCACCCACATCGTATTCTGAGAGCAGACAGAACTCCCCACACCCAGAGTAATGGCTTCCTAAGGAAACGATACCTATACAAAAGAGAAGAGAGTATATATTGTAATTATACACAATTCACAATTAAACTATGTAAAACACATTTTCAGTAGAGGAACAACAAAAAGGAAAGAGTATATCACACAGATCCCAGTCGTGGCTCATAAACCACATTGCTCAACTTTCAGTAAGCGGTTTCATTTTCCCATATGAAATATACAATCAATCCAAAATTAAAGCATACTTGCATGGCTATTAAACTAAGGCAAGTTTACTTCTGATTTAAATTTCACTTTATGACTGTCTGTTCCTTTTATAATAGTGAAATTTACTTCAAATTTCAAAAGTGAGTAAGTCTAGGTTTTATGGCCTCAATAACATATGTTGTTTAGTAAGTCAATCTTGATAAAAACATTAATAAAGAATTCAAAGTATTCACAATCCCAAAAAGAAGAAATATTGTAAATTTATGTAAATAGCAATGACACACACACTTCAATATCTGGAGACTGGCAGAGTAAATCTTACCCAGCCTGTATCATAGAAAATAAACAAATAAAATCCCCAAAACAACAAAAACATTACACAAAAGATAATATGACTTGCCTACAACTGATTCCCCAACAGTTACATTACTGACACCAGGCCCAGTCTCTGTGACAATACCAGCCACTTCGTACCCCACTGGGTATCTGCTGCGAGGGTGTTTCCTATACACATCTGAAAGAACCTGCCAATATCAGAAAGTTTTTGTCATATATGTGTATATACATACCTAATTATTATACAAACATAAAAATGTACTGATTTTGTGAATATAAAAACTGATGTAACATGATACCTAGCAGGAAATTAGTGGCATAATTAAAAGGGATAATGTCGTTAAATGTGTCAATCATTACATTATATTAATTATATTCAGCATCTATATTGTACCAGAAGTGTTTCCATACAGGAGGTTTGAATTATGAGGGCCACATTTTCAACAATACCCTACAATTTCTTGACTATATGGCTCTATTCTATAAGACTGCATTGAGTGAATCTCAATTGACCAGTCACACTGAAAAGAAATTTGTGTATATATAATAATATATAAGGGTATGTTTTTAACCAAGTTGAAAGGTTTTCACCTTGATATTAGGAGTGGACAATGCACATGCCTTCACCTGGACAACTACGTCATATTTATCTGGGATAGGATCAGCCTCCTGCAATACCAAACATGAATTTACAGAAAATATACAGTGCAGTGTACAAATTTATATGATTGACTGGATATTATTTTGTACCAGTTTTTAATGGATAGTATATTGAAAGAAAAGGAAATATTACATTGGATTCTAAAACAAATTTCGGATCCTGTTCATTTTGAACATCCAAAATTAGAGTTCTCATCCTGTCCTTTAAGTTCTAACCACCAACAACTGCACTGTTTATTTTGCATTCACATGCTGCAAAATGAAACTAAAACTGCAACCGGAAGTTGATATCACGCCTACTTTTCCCACAATACCGTTCGAGTTCCGGTTACTCTTGGGGTGTACTTTGATGTGATTTTGTCGGTTTTTCAACTTTTTTCATGTTAATAACGATATCTGTGCCTCGTTGAAAAGTTGCAGATGATATTTTGATGACATGCAGTGATGAAGAAAATCAAATGACGCCCTGAGATGGTAAGCAGTTGGTGTACAGTACCCCGGCATCAGTAATGCAGACAGCCCATATCATTAGGCTAAAAGTTTGAAATATGCCTTTCATTTGGAGATATTTTCAGTGTATTGAATTGTGTTTTCGTCTAAATTCTGATGGATGTTAGTTTCTCAAAGTGTATGTCGAACAGGTTCAGCGTATGTTAATTCATCGTTTTTCTAGAGGGCCTATATATATACCAAGGCTACGAGATAATTTAAAATCAATACACAAATCTTAATTTTAGCGACTGCTTTCTGTAAAATGGATTTTTTGTATAAATATTTGTTCATATATCGATAACAGATGTAATGAAATATCATGATAACAGAGAAGATGTTGATAATTCAGCTGCTCTTTCCAGCGGCAGTGGCTGGTCAAATTACTTGCCCTACCATTTAAATCTGCATTGCCCTAACCGAAATTAAAAAAGATCACATTTGTTAACTATGTTTGTGTTTTGTTTATTTTTCACCTTTTGCTTTCAACTTCATAATTAGATTGGTAACTTTGGGCCACAACGCATCGAACCGCACTGAGTTTCAGTGAGACTTTTAAAAATATTTTACACGGAACCAGTTTGAACTGTATGAAAACCAAATTGTTCTTAACGTTACCAACTGCCGGAATCTTCATTTTAAATGCTGTTACGTAGTTACATCAGGTTTTTTCGAATATCACATTATGTTAAATATTCTTACAAGGTGGAAGGCCACGTTGTTCTTCTCAATAAAGCCACTGCTTCCTCTGAAGGTCTTCTCATACTTAAATGTTTTGATACAGGACTTTCATTAGTTGTTATTGTAACCTTTGCTAGTCAGCGGTATTTCTGAACCTTTTTGCTTAACTTGAATAAAATTTGTTGAGCTCGACGCCGCGACCACAATGTCATCATATACGGTTATACATCTTTTAAGCGCTTAAACTTAGGGTCTACAATCATTTTTATAAAGGTTTTTCGTGACTAAGAACACAATTGTAATTTGCTACCAAAAAACTACTTTCATTTTCCATACGAAACCCGTAGTTGGTTTAAAAAACACTCCACTGCCCACGGGCAAGTCATAACTAATTTTTTACTTGCCGATCGGAAAAACAGCACTCGCCCGGGCGTCGGCAATGGATTGGTCATCAAAACCCTGCCAAGTTTTAATTCGTATTTGAGACTTTTTGTTTTCATGAATATGATTTGCCAATTAATCTTATCACATCACAAAAGTTTGTTTTTAATGATAAGTATAAGAGAGAGCACCAACCATTGCATTAAGTATAATTGGACTTTCAATTGGTGGTTAAAGATATCTTACTAATACTAATAAGCTGCTCAAAGGCAAAAAAATAATATCAGTTTGCTTCTTCGAATTTGTGGCAAAAAGTAATTGTTACCCAATTTTGATTCATTGTTTATGTTTTTGGGAATTCTAAAAGCAAATATTGGGGAAAAATAACCCTGCATTTTTAGCATTGGAATTGGGGCCTTATTTCGGCCCCTTGACAGCCCTAAAAAATCCCTGGTGTTAGTACCGATAGGCACTGGTATGTAGTCAATCTGTTCATATATCTTAAAACCCTAGTGCAACAGATGGGACTTTTGACCTTTTTTGTATTGTAATGTTAGGATTCATTTTCATTGCATATCATTTACTAGAAACAGAGATTTAAACTTTATTTTATATTATTTCTATTTACTGCCTGACTGGTCATGATTTTTATGTCTTTTATTTCAAGTTCGATGTTATGTAATATATATTAAGAAATGACTGTTATATTTTTCAACTATTACCGCAGATTGAACTGAGGGTGCCTATTGCAAAACTATATAATCGCGTAGCGGATTATATATGTTTGCAAATAGGCAACATTGGTTTCATCTCCGGTAAACTGAAAATCTATAACAAGTCATTTCTTAATAATAAATTTCGGACTATTTTGAAGCAAAACTTGACTTCCGAAGCTGCTGAATTAACAAAATAAATGTCAAATTTCATGTCGTAGGAAATTTAGCTTCAAATGACGTACAATAAGGATCGAGCATTTGTCTTGACGATATAGAATTTGACGTACGAAGTTCAGTTTATTACAGTATCTGACCGTTAAAATTATGGTTTACACGGATATAAACCTGAAAAAATTTGTAAGTTAGAAAGACAGGAACCGTGTGCAAAAAATTTAATTATATTTGATTGCATGTAAATGAAAATAATCTATTTTCAATTTGATAAAACTTTTGCTGTATATCATAAATGGTAATTGAAGTTTGAATACCACTATAAGATATTTTTTCTTCTCATGTAGAAGCTTTACTTGATGACAAAGACAGCTTTTAGCCTGAAGAGCTATTAGTTGCTATTTCATGTGATGATACAGATTTGCACAGTTCAAAAGTAAAGTATTCATGATGATGTGCCGAAAGGTTAATATGTTAATCTGATAGATATTTTATCATTAGTGGCTTGAAGTATTGTAGTGCACCATATGCTGTGCTCAGGTTTCTGAGAAAATTGTGATGAGGTTTTTTTATACTTAAATTAGAAGATTAAAAATAACATGCTTAAAGAATAGCTAAAAAAAAGAGACAATGTGAATTTTAGCATTTTTAGGCTCACTGAGCGTGAAGGGCTCAAGTGAGCTTCGATCAAAATTTGTCCGTTGTGTCGTCGTTGTCTCGGCGTTAAACTCTTCACATTTCGAACTCTTTTCAAGAACCGCTGGGGCCCAATTCAACCAAACTTGGTACACATCATCCTTGGGTGAAGGGCTTTTAATTTTGTTTTCAAATGAAGGACCAGCTTTATCAAAGGGGGAGATAATCCGAAAATGCAAAATAGGTTGGTTGTCATTTAAAATCTTCTTTCTAGAACAATGGGCCAGAAAGCTGAAATTTATATGGAAAGCTTCCTTGATTTATAAGTGGAGATGTTCAAGTTTGATTCAAATCCATTGACCCCCGGGATACGATGGGGCCCAACTGGGATCAAGTTGTACATTATGATTATAGAGGACAAATCTTTAAAAATCTTCTTTCTTCAAGAACCACTGGGCCAGAAACAGCTTGAAATTTATATGAAAAAGCTTCCTGATATAGGGGAGATTCAAGTTTTGTCTCAAATCATTGCCCCGGGGTCGATTGGGGGCCCAATAGGGGACAATTTGCATATGATTATATAGAAAAAATCTTTTTTAAAATCTTCTTTCAAAACCCCTGGGCCAGAAAAGATGAAATTTATATTGAAATTCCTTCCTGTATAAGTGGAGATTTCAAGTTTGTTCAAATTATTGACCCGCGGTACGATGGGGCCCCAATAGGGATCAAAGTTATTTACATATATTACTATAGGGATAATTCTTTAAAAATCCTTTCTCAAGAACCCCTGGCCAGAAAGCTAAATTTATATAAAGCTTGCCTGAATATAGAGAGATTCAAGTTTTGTTTCCAAATCATGGGCCCCTGGGGGTACGATGGGCCCCAATAGCTATCAAAATTTAATTGATTATATAGAAAAATCTTTGAAAATCTTCTTTTCAAGAACCACTGGGCTAAAAAGCTGAAATTTAAATAAAAGCTTCTTGATATAGTGGAACATTTCAAGTTTGTTCATCATACCCCCAGGGGCACAATGGAGGCCCCAATAGGGAATCAAAGTTTACATCTGATTAATATAAAGAACATCTTTAAAAATCTGCTCAAAACCACTGGGCCAAAAAGCTTCCATAATATAGTGGAGATAAAAGTTTGTTCAAATCATGGACCCCAGTGTAATGTGGGCACATAAGGATCCGATATTTAACATCAAAATATATAGGGAAATTCTTTTTAAAAATCTTTTCATTGAACCCAGAGTGGGTATTTACCTGAAAGCTTCTGATATGGAGTTAGACTTAAGTTCTGTTTAGATAATGCCATCCCCCCTCTGAGGTTGGGTCGGGCCACAATACGGGATAAAGTTGTACTACTTGCTCTTTCTGTATTGAGCAGTGTTCAGCCGTGAGCGATTGTGCAATGGGCCTCTTGGTCTTATAATATGCCAGAAAATCCAAATTAGGAAATTTTCACTTCGTTATTTACATTCTGTTTTGCTGTAGAAGTCAGACTTTGAATTTTTTTTTGGAGTAAGTTTATTATCAACTCATATCTAATATAATAGCAGACCTGTTTATTTTCATCTTGACGGAAAACTTTGTGGAGCATTGGTCATTTGTCTCGATCTGGACTGTGTATTAGACCAACAGAAATTCACCAATCAAACGCAAAAATTTTTTTTTTCCAGTATTTGAGAGTTCCAAGAGTATGCTACATTGAGCATGTTAAATGGGCATGAGTGCAACTTCCATACGACAATTTTGATTCGATTGAATTGTCAAAATTTTACATTTAATGTCCCCAAAATTAAAAATCATTACAAAAGGGGAGATTTTTCTAGTGTTTTTTGAAATCTCGATCTGTAATGTCTGTAATATATTAAAATGTATGTTGGTTTTATATTTGATTTATTATCATTAAATTTTTGTGCGTCAATTACATTCACTGATTCATTGCTTTCTAAGTTTCTCGAAGATGAGGTTCCGAAAAGAAGTCATGAATATCAAGAAACACAGTTAATAGAAATAATTAACTGGATGATATTCCATTAGCAAAGGATACTAACCCAAACTAAAGATGCGCTTCGCTTAATTCAGATTTTTAGAAAAGTCAGATTTCCACTAAATTTCACACAAGTTATATATAAATTGTTATGCCAATAAGTTTTGAAGGTCTTGCTATCTTTGATTTTGTTACTCATTGCTGGAACCAGTATTATGTGTTAATGAAACTGTACCGTACAGACTCTTAGTAAATCTTTTTTAAATCGTTGTACTGCAGTCACACTCAAGTATAATTAGTCAACATCGAGTTATAAATTTACTTTGCATGTACCGTATACAAAAGAATAAAATGTAGCAGGAAAAAACAACTCATATATAACAAACTGTCATTCCAGCTAGAAACAGTATTAATTGTAAATTTGTGAGTAGGACATGAGTTTGATTCAACAGATTCTGTGTTAATCAAAACATGTTACATAACCCTAATTCACAGTACAATCTATACTAGGTCTTGAATTGATGAATTGATTAAGTTTGATTCATACACGTAACTTTTCTGTCAGTTATTACTTTAGGTGTAAAATTTCTGAATTTAATTAACTTTAATTGTGTGGAGATACAGACACTAATTCTGATATCGAGAACCAAGATGGCAGCAGCAGCGGAGTGAGTATAAGATTTAACAGAAAAGCTTACAGCACTTAAAATTAGTGATGAAAATGTGTCAACCATATCAAAGTGGGAAGGAGACATTGTTGGCTTGTATGGCTTGTTTAAAAAAATAAAATAAGTACTGAACTTATCGCAGTCCAGAGTGTGTTTTTTGGGTTTTTTTTGTGGGTTTTTGTGAGTTCATGACTGTGCAAACCATCTTATAAAAGTATGCCAGTCTGGTTTATCATAAGAGCTAAGTAGAATAAATCAAAAACAAATCAAACTTCTGAGTCAATGCTGGCATGCATGATTATAATTTGTTCACAGCAAAAATGCAGTAGGTCTATCTATTCATATTAATAACCCTAAAAAAGTAGAGTTCTAAGTGCTTGAAACAACATACGTCACCTATGGTATGTTATATAATATACACTTACACAGTCAATTTCTGGATTTCTGGTTCTCCATATTAGGAATTCATGAATGCAGATATAATATTTTATAGAATTTTCAACAGGGGATGCTACTCCTCGAGACACACTGATCCCACCTGTCATGGTGTGTCCAGCCATTCATGTTGCCCAACCTGTTATATGGTTTAGGACTTCACTTGCTAACTGTTCATTGTCGTCACCTTTCTATCTATATTAAACACATGAATGTATTTGTATGATCTGCACAATTAATGTTAAAACAGCAGGAAACCTTTCTTGTTTTGGAGGTTTCTCTCTTGTTGAGACAACAATTCAAAGGTAGCTAGATCAATGTCAAAGGCCAAACATATAAGATGAGTCATTAAATTATTTCATGTCAAAGACATGAAGGGTATTTTTTTTTTTTTTTACCACAAAAAAAGACCATGTACAAAACAATACATTAATACCTAAGATAGGTCATATGAATTGAAAGCTACATTTCATAAGTGGTCCTTTTTCCTTTTCCCCTCATATTCTTGTGCTTTACTTTTGAAGAATTTTTTCCCCCATAATTTCTTCCCTGTTTATTGGTTCGATCACTGCATTCATTTTTAAAGGACTCAAGGATATTCATTCATGTGTTGTTTTTCTTGTTGACAAATTTGTTCTACTTTTAAAAACAGTTGTGTTTGCATGAGATATGAGATAAGGGAAGAAAAACACTTTCATTCAATCTTACAAATTTTGCGCCAATGACTATAAAGGTCAGAAGCAAAATAGAATTGTGGGCCCAAATATTTCCCCCTGAATAATATTCATTCTCCTAAAATACTTTAATTCTTGAGTCCGATATTTTGATGATTGCGAAGTCAATAATTAAAATGCATCATTAGCTTTAATTGTGATGGTTGGTTGGTTATATAGTGACCCCGTGTTCCCTCCGTTCGTCCATCCCCACCTCCCATCTGCTTCTCTTAGACTCCCTAAAACCTTTCATTAGAATTGTTTGTTACTTGATGCCATTGTGCACTTCCTATTTTAAATTTTGACCAGGAGGATTTTACTTTAGTGAGCTTTGCTCTCAGTATTTCTAGTTTCTGTTTAGAATAGCTAGTTTACTCTTGTAATTCTTTACGATCCCATTGGACTACTTTTGAGTCAGTTTTTACTAGCCCAGACAAGTCGCTGTTGTGAGTTTTCGTGAAGAATGCCATATAATTATGTTATTTTGAAAGTACATGTATGTTTTAATTTTAACTTCCAGGGGCAGCAGCTGGGAAGATTACAGGAGAGATCGTGCAAGCTGATTCTCAGTTCTTCCAGCTCAAGGCTATGGCTTCATTTACAGGTAAGATTATTCATGACAGGAAGCAACCTGTTTTCGGGCTGTCCGCAGTTTCAGGAAAGAAACCACAAGTTATTCTTCCCCCCCCCCCCCCCTCGGATGAATTTACAATAGTTGAAGGACTTGAAGTAGTAATTATTAATTAGGTTTATTTCCAAATACAAACATCATTTTCTAATGCATTTTGATATATAAATTCAACAAAATAACAATATTAAGTAAATATTATCCGTTTCAAGAAGATGTTATACATGTACAGTACAGCAGGCAACATAAGCTCACGCGAGCTTTGATCATTTACAGTCCCTGAAACATTCTACTTTGCCACACGCACGGTGACCACACGCTGAACGCACGGTGACTGCACAGTGACCGCACGCTGAACAATGAATGAAAAATGACTGAATGCACGGTGACCGCACGCTGAATGCACGGAAAAATTGTATTTAGTAGAAAGTTTCAGGGACTGTAAGTTGTGTGTGAGGTACTACAGCATTAGACCTATGTGCGGTGCTCAGAGTCATGGAAGTACAGTTTCTTAAACACATCAACACCTGCTGCGATACAAGACCTCTGTTTTTAAGGTCGCATGCGAAAGACCCATGGCTCTCACTTATAAATACTGAGTATTGATGATCGAGCAATCATGTCTCAGATTTAAGTGGGGCTTGAACACATGACCTCCTGGTCATGAAGCAAACATTCTACCACTGAATCACCATGATCCTATTCCATAGTTACTTAAACTTGCATTTACATATTATACAGTTTACAGAATGCAATTAAAGATTTCTAACTCTCCCCTTCTTAAAAGATTTTTAAGTATAGTCCCGCCCTTACGATTAGCACAGGTTGCTATGTTTGTTTTACTCTTAGCAATGCTACATGAAATGTCATTGGCTATAGAATAACATTGATAAAAATCATACCCAATCATATGTAATTTTCCATATTCAACCAAATTTGTAATTAATTGTGACATCATAATTTTCTTTGGGCTACATATTAACATGTAGACTACATATCCGTTTTGATATTTAGCTTGAGCCATATTATGGTGAATACATTTACAAAATGAAAGTAAAGAACGGTATGTTGTATATATGTAATGATAAAGTTACAAAATGAAAGTAAAAGGACAGTATGTTGTACATGTATTGATAAAGTGTGAGATTTTTTTTGAGTAATGACTATTATAGTAGGAGGTTTAATGTATAAATAACCTGGAAATATCAAACAGTAACTAAGAAAATTTCTAAATATGACAACAGTAACAGGTGCTTTTGAATTATTTTTAGAATAAAAAGTTTCCAACAGAATACATTGGTTATAATGATCCTTTTAGTTTTTTTTTTTTACGAGAGGTTGTTATTGATATTTACAGGAGAACAAGCCAGAGGATTTTTCCTGCAGTCAGGGTTACCAACAGCTGTTTTAGGGCAGATATGGTAAGGGTATAATACAACAAAGACACTCAGACACATTACCACCACCCACCCCTATCGGAGTACTCTGGAATCATTTTAATTCGTAGGGGCCAATATTCTTGGGTAACCAAAATTCTTGCTGGTTCGTAGGGGACGTAATTTCATGGGTAGTTGATAAATAATGCAGAAAGATATAATATTTATAAAAATAAAACATGTTTGTGGGCGACGTTAAATTCGTGCGGTAAGGTGTGACCCACGAATCCAGGAACATTTGGTCCCTCACAAACAATGAATAGAATCCAACAGTATCCCCACACCATGAAATCCTGAATTTGAAATGTGTATGTTCTACTTTAAATAATGTGCCATAACATTCACAGATTTGAAATTAAAACATTTTTAAACAAAAACTATTCACTGTATAAAACTTTTGAGATGGTACTGGAAAATGATTTCCAAGATTATTCATACCCCATAGTTGTGGGATCAATTAGTACATGGCTAGTAATAAATGGAAATTAAAGAAATGGAAGAGTTGTTTTTCATCATTTCAGGGTGAATCATATTACATATGATAAATTAATATGATAATTAATATTATTTTATTAAATGGGAATGTTGTCTTTCCATTTTGTTTTCACCCATTTTCTGTGTGTTCAAAAATTTAATACTGGACTTGTTCAACAAAACTGTATGACATTAAAGTAGCAAGATAACTATGCAAATTTATTATATGGCAAAATTACCTTTTCACAATATTAGCATGAAAATTCCATGGGTAGGATATTTAAGAATTGACTGTTATAATTTTCAAGAACACGGATCCCCTCGACATAACCCAGAGGTGGGTCAGGTGCTAGGATGAAGTAACATTCCCTGTTGACCGGTCACAACCCCGCCGTGAGCCCATAGTCTTGTGTATGTAAATATGTAATGTTTTATCCCTCAGTGCCCCCATCCCTCCTCCTCTTGGGTCACTTGTGAACAATCTTAACATTACACTCTCAGGAAGATTTTGTTGCAATTTCAATCTTTTCTGGCCCAGTGGTTGTCCGAGAAAGAAATTCAAATTTAAAAAAGATTTTCCCTATATATTTAGTAAATTTTGATCCCTACTGTGGCCTCACCGTACCCCTGGAGATCTGATTTGAAACAATTCGTAATCTCCTCTGTATCAAACACCTATATAAAATATAAGCTTTCCCTCGCTTCTGGTGGTTTCTTGATAAGATTTTTAAATGACAACCACCCTGTTTTTCGTCGCACTTTTCGTGATTATTCTCTCCTTTCATAATAATAATAATAATAATAATCAATAATAATGCTTTATTTTAGAGAAGGTAGCCCGATTAGTACGAGGTACTAATTCTTCCCCGGGGCCCTTCTGGAATACACATTTACAGACAAATCACAGCATAGCTGATATAACATATAAAATAGTAGGTTTGATTATATACAATGTACAGTCAAAGTAATAACTTAGGACAAGTTTAAGATTTGAGTTATCATGGTATACAGAAATAGGTACAGTTGGTACAGTAGTGGAAAAAAATGGGAGGGAAGTAAAAATATATAAATATAACATCACATAACATATATATATATTTATATAATGATATATATATATATATATATATATAAATGATATATATATATATGCATATTACACATACCATACATTACATACATGATACACACACACATCATACGTACATACATAATATACATACACAAATACATCACACACATTACATACACACACCATATTTATAACATTATAATATATACACATACATACACATACCCACATAACATGTGGCATCAATATGTGCAATAGAATTATGTATTTAGAACAACGGCGGCTAATTATAATTTTCCAACATTATTTCTAAAAGGCAGAGAGCGATGGTGAAATTTTAAAAATTTAATGGTAAGCTCATTCATATCTGTACACCTGAAGTATTGAAGAGAATTTTTGAATAAGATTGTTCGTGCCTTGTAATGCCGAAGGTTATATTTAATTCGGGAACGCAGAGAAATATGAATCATGGGGTATAAAACAAAGAGATCCCGTAGATATCTAAGGGCTTGTACCATAAAAAGTTTTGTAAGCCATTAAAATGCATACCTTGTGGCAATGTAATCAATTCAAACACATTTAAACCACCTAAGCTTTTCAAAAACAGGGGTTTGATGGTCGCGGGTGCTGCATTCGAGAATAATTTCTAAGCAAGCACGTTTTCTGGAGTTTGAAAAATTCTTCTCAACGTTAAATTTTAGATGTATTACCCTTCCCGCTCTCCCAAACTGTTAGACATTAGTTAAATTGAGGCAAATGTATTGCAATTATAGAAGATTTTTTCTGTGCACTTAATGGAGAAATTTCCTAATTTTACGTAGCGTAGTTATTTAATATGTTAAATGATTACAAACATAAATCTGATATGGGAAAGTCATACATGAAAGACTGATCTAATCTTAATCTTAACACCTTAAAAGTTTTCACTTCCAAACAGATTCTAAATTTTTCCGCCGCATATTTGTATTAAATACTCGGATTTTCTTAACACTAGATCTCTTTTCTGTTGTACACATGAGCATACACTTCTGACTTTTCTGTATTTATAACATTTTTTGATTTGTCACAACCAGTTCTGTTTTCAACCTAAGTTCCCTGAATTAGAGAGTTGTTTCAATATCAATATACATCTAATTGTCAATAAATGCAGAGTCTGCCAATCATCTTGCAAATCAATATTAGAATATATTTAAGCCGCACAAACAGGAAGATCAATTTATATACAGTTAAAAATGTAAACAGTGGCCTAAAAATGGATCCTTGTGGCACCCCTGCTGTGATGGTAAGAATATCAGAAGAAACATGTGCCCAATTTTTACATACAATCACAGTTATTGGAACATGATTATACGCCCTCACTATGAAGCGGGGGGTTTAAATAATTGTGACCCCCGTGTTTCGTACCGTTTGTCTTTAGCCATCTCCGTCCTCCCACGCCAACCGACCTATACCTTTCTTAAATGACGGAGTAACCCTAAATCTATGCAAACTTTAGGGATTGTTCTGTTACTTGATGCCATTGGTGCACCTGCTATTTTTAAAAAATTTGATCTGAAGGAATTTTTTTTTGGGGGGGGGGCGGGGGGGTTATCCACTTAGTGAGGCTTTTTTGGCTCACGAGGTATTCTAAGTTTCTGTTTAGAATAGTAGGTACTTTAGTCAATTCTCGCGATCCCATTGAGCCTACTTTTGAGTCGTTGAATTGGTACTAGGCAGCCCAGGACGATTTTAAAAGTTATGCTGTGAGTTTTCTTGTGAAGAATTGCCAAATAGATTATTGTATTTGAAATACGAATATTGTTGTTAATTTTTAACTCTCAAGGGGCAGCAGCTGGAAGATTACAGGAGAAGGATCGTGCAAGCTAGATTCCAGTTCTTCCAGCTCAAGGCTCCGATGGCTTCATTTACAGGTAAGATTAATTCTGAACAGGAAGCAACTGTTGCTTGACGTGGTGTCCGCAGTAGTCAGGAAAGAAAAAAGTTCTCCCCCACATGAATTACAATAGTGAGGAACTTGTACAGTAGTAAAATACATATAATCCATCATTTCAATAGCATTTGATGTATATTCGAACAATAGTAACAATTCGAAGGAGAAGGTAAGTTCCTTCAATGAAGATGCGTTTAGCATGTACACAGCAGCCCGTGAGTAACTTGATTCACTTACAGCCCATGACATTCGTGACTTGCCACATGCCAGTGACCAGCACGCTGAACGCACGGATACGACCGACGCCTGAACAATGAAAATGAAAAAATGTGACGACGAGGTAATGCACGCGGTGACCGCACGCGGAAGCAGGAAAAATTGTATTTGTAAAATAGATCTTCAGGGACTGTAAGTTGTAGCGTAGGTACTAACAGCATTAGGACCTATGTCGGCGCTCAGAGTCATGGAAGTACAGTTTCTTAACCATCACACCTGCTGCGATAAAACTCTCTGTCTTTAAGGTCGCATGCGAAAGACCCATGGATCTTCACTTATAAAGTCTGGTATTGATGATCGAGCCAATCATTGTCTCAGATTTAACGTGGGGACTCGTCGCAATCATCATAGACCTCCTGGTCATGAAGCAAAACATTTTACCGCTGAATCAACCAATGATCCTATTCCATAGTTTACTTAAACTTGCATTATAACATAATCTATACAGTTACAGAGCAATTTAAGATTTTCTAACTCTCCGCTTCTTAAAAGATTAATAGTAGTCCGCCCTTTACGATTATCACAGTGTTGCTCAGTAGTTTGTTTTCATTTAACATGTACATAATTCCATGCTAAGATAACATTTAGATCATCCTCTATGTAAGTTTCCATAATTCACCGCCAAATTTGGGTTATATTAATTGTGAAATCATAATTTCTTTGCTAATTAACATTGTAGCTAACATATCCGATGTATTTGATATTTAGTTGAGCCATATTATGCGTGAATACAATTTACAAAATAGTAAAGTAAGACCGATATCGTTGTACATAGTAATTGATAAAGTTACAAAGTGAATAAGAAAAAGTGAAAAAACGGGACAGATATGGGTTTTTGGTAACATGTATCTGATAAAAGGTGAAGTTTTTGATTGATAAAATGCACTATATCAGTATGTAAGGACGGTTTATGTAAAAAAATAAATAACCTGGAAGATATTAAACCAGCTAACTAAAAGAAAATTTCAAAATCATGACAACAGATAACAGGTGCTTTGAATTAATTTTAAAAATAAAATAGTGTCCAACAGAATACATTGGTTCATAAGATCCCTTTTAGTTTTTTTTTTACGAGAGTGTTGTTATTGATATTTACAGGAGAAAACAAGCCAGAGGATTTTTCCTGCCAGTCAGGTACCAACAAGCATGTTTTAGGGCGATATGTAAAGGGTATTACAACACAAGGACACTCAGAATCATTACCATCCACCTCACCCTAAGTCGGAGTACTCTGGAAATCATTTTAATTGTAGGGGCAATATTCTGGGTAACCAAAATTTTCGCTGGTTCGTATGGGACGTATTCATGGGTAGTGAATAATAATGCAGAAAGACATACTATTTGATAAAATAAAACATGTTTTGTGGGGACGATAAATTCGTGCGGTACGGGTGACCCACGGAATCCAGGAAGCCATTGGTCCCTACAAACAGTCGAATAATCCAACAGATATCCCCACACATGAAATCCTGAATTTGAAATGTTATGTTGCTACCTTTAAATATGTGCCATAACATTCACAGATTATGAAATTAAAACCATTTATTAAACAAAACTCATTCACTGTATAAAAACTTTCTGAAGATGGTATAGGAAAATGATTTATCGAAGATTATTCGTACCCCATAGTTGTGTGAATCAATTAGGTACATGGCTAGTAATAAAATGGAAATTAAAGAATGGCAAGAGTTGTTTTTCCATCAATTTCAGGGTGAATCATATACTAAATCGATATTTAGTATGAAATTAATATTTATTTTATATAAATGGAATGTTGTCTTATGCCATTTTGTTTTCACCCATTTTCTGAGTGTGTCAAAAAATTGATACTTGGATTGTTCAAACAAATCTGTAATGGACATTAAGTAGCAAGATAAACTCATGCAATGATTTATTTATTGGCAAAATTCACCTGATTTTCAAATTATCTAGCTCATGAAAGATTTCCAATGGGTAGGAATATTAAGAATGACAAGCTTGATGCGAAATTTTCAAGCTTGTAACCGGAGCACTACTCGAACTGTGTTGCCTATCTTGACAAACTAAATTAATCCGACGTAGCTGCATTAATATTATGTTTGGCAAATAGGCGCAACATTGGTCAAAATCACCCGATAAACTTGAAAATTACTAACACGTCATTTCTTAAAATTAAATTTCCGACTATTTGAAGTCATAAAACTTTGATTTCGAAAGCTCTGAATAACAAAACTAAATTCAAAGTTCATGTCGATAGAATTTAGCTTAACTGCCGTCAAAACAAATACCGCTGGTGTGCGCACTATCGAAGAAATGTCTCAATCGGAAACAACACCACGCCTCTCCGGAAAAAACGCCG
>CAJDSM010011646.1:24747-37345 GCA_903981925.1 Ostrea lurida | reverse complement strand
AGTGATGTTCCGATTGCATTTGTCTGTGACGTATAGAATTGTGACGTACGAAGTTCAGTCTATACGGTATGAACCGTAAAATTAGGGTTTACACGGATATAAACCTGAAAAATTGTAATAGAACAGATAGAGAGACCGTGTGCAAAATTTAATTATTTCTTGTTGTACAGTGTGTGATAATATTCATAATCATAATTATATGTTCTGTTTCGTGTTTCCAGGCAACTGGCTGATATGAACAGTGATGGCAAAATGGACAAAAAAGAGTTTTCAATAGCGATGCATTTAATAAAGAAGAAGCTACAAGGATTCGAGCTTCCGAAATCACTGCCACCCTCACTGAAAGCTGACCCTTCACCGGCCATGGGGTCGTTTGGTGCAATGTCCACAGCAGGCCCGCCAGTGATGGGGATGGGTACGCTCTAACCTTACTCAAATGTGATAAATGTAATATTATATGTATACCAAGTGTGATATTTAATTCTATACTTATTTTATTGAATAATTCAAAAGGATTGATATAAGCCCTCTTCCAAATGTAATCTTACTTATATACGATAAAAGTATATATCACATGATTGTGTTGTGTAAATTCTACTTAGGCTATATGATAAATGTTATATCACGTGTACTAAATGTGATATGTAATCTTATACATATGCGATAAACGTAATAACACATATTTAATAAATGTGACATTACTCTTTGAAAGTCTTTTACATGTAGTACAGTTGATTCAGGATTATTATTGCCCAAATTGAAAGATGAGAAAGTGAACAAACTTTCTGATTTGCATGTGAGAAATATCCGTAAGTGTGTTTCATTATCAAGCATCAATGGATACATACATTGTCAAGTTAAAAGCTAAAGAGAATGTTGCTGTATTTTAGAATGCCGCGATGGGAATGGCTATCCAACGTGTGGTTGGCCACACCGAGCAGCATGGGCATGCCCATCATGACTAATGGCGTCCCCATGATGGGCCAGCAAGGGATGATGGGTAAGTGGGCAGTGTGGAGAGGTACGGCATGATGATTTAATTGTTCATTGTGATAATCAAACACATACTTGACTAGCTTTTATATTGGCAGATTCAAAGTGTTTAAAATATACAGAAATGTACCAGACAATAGCCGGGTTGATTTCTATTATTTACCCATCTTTATATTATATTTATATGTGTGTGTATTTGTATATTTATATGTGTGTGTATATGTATATTTATATGTGTGTGTATGTATATTTCAGGGGTGCCAACATCCATGGGAGTTCCTGGTGCGATGCTAGCTAACAAACCAAGAACTGGTTCATTCGGACAACCGGCTCCTGCACCGGCACCACCAGCAGGGTCGGTGTACTTTCATTTTCATTTTGAACCATATTTTAATCTTAAAATTGCTAATGTTGCTTTATCAGTTGAAATGAAAAGTTGATATATATATAGAGTGGCATAAAATTGGTTGATGTTTAATATTTTAGGAATATGGCAATGCCACATCCCAGCAAATTGAAATACACTCAGATGTTTAATACCCACGACAGAAACAAACGAGGCCATCTCACGGGTATAGTGCTTTCTATGATACTACATAAGATTATCTATATTATTACTTGCTATCAAAGACCCGTGGGGGTCCGGGTTAGAATAGGCCCCCAGCATCCCCTTGCGTGTCGTAAGAGACGACTGAATGTGGCGGTCATTCGAATGAGACCGGAAAAACCGAGGCCCCGTGTCACAGCAGGTGTGGCATGATAAAGATCCCTTCCTGTTGAAAGGCCCTGAGTGCTGAGCATAGGCCTACATTTTGTAGCCCTTCACCGGCAATGGTGATGTCTCCATATGGTGAAATATTCTCGAGTGGGACGTAAAACAATAAATAATCAATCAATCAAACTTACTATTAAAAAAGCAGTGTTATTTAGTCTTGCTTATACTACTGTAATTTGCTATAATTCCACGGTGCTAGTATTTCATTATTTTTTAACAAAGATATAATCGCGATGGTTTTCATTTTACGATATAAAAATATCTAGTACTTTTAAAATTCTGATTTTAAAAGTTTGAAATATGTTTGATGTATATCATTTATTGTGGGTGTAATTTCACAGAAAAAGAAATTATCATAAACATAGTGAAATTAAAGCCATTGTATTTATTTCCCAATCTACCGTATGTACTAGATTTAGGACTGACTTGTATAATTTTCAGTATGAACTACATTTAGCACTGACCTGTATAATTTTCCATATGAAATAGATTTAAGACTGAGCTGTATAATGTTCCGTATGAACTAGATTTAGAACTGACCTGTATAATTTTCCATATGAACTAGATTTAGGACTGAGCTGTATAATTTTCAGTATGAACTAGATTTAGCACTGACCTGTATACTTTTCAGGTGTGGAAGCAAGATCACTGCTGGTTCAGTCAGGCTTACCTCAACCGATTCTCGCACAAATCTGGTAAGAATTTCTCAGTAGAAAGAAAATAGGAGAAAAGAAAGAAAAATAAATCAAGAATAAAAGATATAAAAAATGTGCACTGTGTAAATTGATTGTAATTTCCTGAGATCATAAACAGGGGACATGTCTGTATGTCTGTCTGTAAGGGACAGTAAGTTTGTGTCACATCTTATGAGCTATATGTATACAACAGAGAAACTGGTTCTCGGTAAACTAAAGGGTCAAGGTCAACTATTGTAAGTCTATTTCAGGGGCGGATCATGGGGGGGGGGAGGGCGTGGAATTTTTTTTTTCAGAGGCAGTGGGTCCAGGGGGCGAAGCCCCAGAAGCTCCGAATTTCAGTGATTTTGGAGTAAAATTTAATAACATATAAATTAGCCCTCATCAGTGAAGTTACAAGCCTCTTCCACGGGCGTAACCAGGGAATTCTCATTTGGGGGGGGGGGGGGGGTGCACAAGACTAAATATAGGATTTAAGGCTGCTAGTTCAGGCCCAGCAGCTGGTCCAGGAAATAACCTTGTTAGGGGTCAAGGAAGCAAAGCTCCCGGAGCTGAGAGGGTTTAGCTTTCATATTTAGCATTTTCATTGCGTCTGTGGGGTGTTATATGCCCCTAGAGGATCCAGGATGGGCGGATGGGCCCTGGTAGAGATTTTAGTATCTTCAGTTTAAAATGGGGAGTGCACGGGCACCCAGTGCACTCCCCTGGTTACGGCCTTGCTCTCTTACAAGCTAATGACAGGCAGGTAAATAATTGTGACATAAGAATTGACCGAGATATGTTCACATTATACAAATATATCCCCGAGTACCCTAATCTTTGAAAATTTTAGGGGGGGCGTGTGTCCCCCATGCCCCCCTCTAAATCCGCCAGTGTATTTGATTATCAGATATAGGTTAAAGTCATTTACGAAGTTCTGAGAGATTGGATTTAGCTTTGAAATTTCATATACACTTCTTGTTATACAAATTTAAAATCGTTACATGTCTGTGTGTTGTTGCATACATACGTGAAAATATAATTGTAAACTGTTTAACTAATTTTATATGACTCTGTATGTGACTTTGGTTATTCTGTAGGACTTTAGCTGATTATGACAAGGATGGAAAGCTGACCTGTGATGAGTTTTGTGTGGCCATGCACCTGGCTGACCTCGCTAGAACTGGGATCCCCCTACCGGCCGTACTGCCCCCAGAACTGGTTCCCGTGAAATCCCGATCGGGAAGTTTCAGCGCCCCAGTGCCACCGGCGTCACAGGGTACTGAGCCTTTCTTAGCAAGGATTATTTCAGTAATTAATATAACTGTATCTTAGAGGATTCGTTACTCTGAATTGAGGTGGAGAAAAACAAATCGTGATCCCCCTCTGTTAATTTTTGTAGTTTGTATACATTTGTAGAATTATATACGTACTGGGGTAAGTTTATGCCGTAAACTGCATCAAGGTCGTATTATTAAATCAGAAATTTGATTATTATTGATGTACTCCTTACAAATTTACTGGTCATGCGTCTCTCCTGCTGTGCAAGTATACTTGTGTCCTGACATGTTGTTCAAGTTAGTATCAGACTATTGTGAAAAAATGGGTTTAAGAAATCTGTTCAGAAAAGGAAATACAGAAGTTTATATTTGTATTCGAAGTGAAATTACATTAAACATGATTCTGTTTTTATGTAGATTGAATTTTAACATAGATTTTTCAACATATGGACATTCAATGTATAGATGTACAGCATATTATGTATATTATGTATGTAGTGTATTCATATTTATCCTTTTTATACTCTCTTGAAATGGAAATCAGTGTTGACATGTACATATTCCAGTGCAAATCACTTGATTTATGAAGATGCTTATAATTTTATGAATTTTTGAAATTGGCAAGTTTTTGTTTTTAAGTTAGATTTGAAAATTTGCTAGATATCATATTGGCATTTGGAATGGAATTTTAAATTGTTATTGCAGAACATTATTTTTAATTGCATTTTGCTTTGACAGCACATAATATATTGTTTCCTACAGAAATTTTACACAGTTATCTTTTTTGCATCATTTATAAAGGAATGATATTTGAATGGTGATGTTTTTAAATATTTGCATGTTGCCCTTTGCATTTAGCTCCTGCTAAGGGGAATGCCTTTGGTGACCTCCTCGGGGGAATGGGGATGCCCCCTCCCCAGCCCGCCCCTCCCGCCGCGGCCACTAACGGGGAGGAACAGCTACAAGACGACGATAAACTGGGTTGTACGTATGCGTGTTGTATTTTCTGATATATATATAGACATCTAGATAGGGAGATGCTACATATATTCATTTTTTTTTTTTTTTCAATTTTCCAATTCTCTTTTTGATTTGCTTTTAAGCGTTAGTAATATGCATTTTCCAAGTTGCATTACACATAAATTTATTTTGCTGTTGAAAATTTGCTTTAAAGTGGGCATATGGCTGCTCTGCATATATTGATCATATTTTGTGGGGTAGTTGAAATTACAGTCATTTGCGTTTTTCAAACCAATTGTTAGAATGGATTTTAAAATAATAATTATTGCAAGGATATACTATTGATAATTGTCACCTTTATCCACCAGTTACGTTTGAAGACCGTCGCAAACAGAACTTCGACAAAGGCCAAGCGGAGTTGGAGCGCCGCCGTCAAATGTTACAGGATCAAATGAAGCGGGAAAACGAAGCCAGGATGGAGAAGGAAAGACAGGAGCAGGAAAAGAGGGAGAAAATAAGGTAGGATAGAAAGAAAGGAAAATGAAGGATAGAAAGAAAGGAAAAATGAAGGATGGAAGGAAAAAATGTCACCGAGGAGACAGACTTGATCTTGGGGATCTGGAATCTTGCTGACCCCCTCATTGTATACTGTCAGCCAGCAAATGTACTTTTTGTGATAAAAAAGAAATTTTAAATAAAAAAATCAAAGGGCCACTAAAAATTGAATATTTATCATGGAATTTTTTATTTTTATAACCCTCACTGTCAGCATGAATTGCGGAAAAATGCATGTATGTAGATGATTGGCGTTTATTGTAAGTTACGTAATTGTGTTTGATGGATTAGTTTTCTTTAATTTGTAGACAGGAACAAGAGAGGAGGAGATTGGCAGAAATGGAGAGACAGATGGAAAAACAAAGACAGATAGAAAGAGAAAGGGAAGAACAAAGGCAGAAAATGATGGAACAAAGAGAGGTGATTCTAAGAAACCTTAAATCATTTTTTTTTTATGTTTTGATCATTTTCTTGAACTTTGACCATCCTCCACAAACAAGGGATACTCATATACAAAAACAAATAACATCTTTTCAACTATGAAGTTAATCCCCCTTGAATTTGCTCCCATTTTCTCAAACCAGAGATACTTATCCTTTAATATTATTAGGTATTTATTGCTTGCATGCATGGATATTTTTACTTATTGTTGTTAAGTGCTGTAGGGTGAATTTTATGTCAAAGAGGGGATAGGCTATACGAATGTTACGATGAATGTCGTGAGAGTGGTGATTGTGTTTGGCACATGTAATACACACATATACAATAGTAGTTCATCAGTCTCTTTTGAATTTGGGGCCGGGATTCCTTTCGAGATTCCTTTCTCCTTTTAAAGATTGTACATACTGATTTGACTATGGATTGTTCTTTTACCTGATCAAGACTATGGGCTCACGGCGGGTGTGACCGGTCAACAGGGGATGCTTACTCCTCCTAGGCACCTGATCCCGCCTCTGGTGTGTCCAGGGATCCGTGTTTGCCCAACTCTTGTTTTGTATTTCATGTGGGACTTATGAGATTGATCACTGTTCGTAATCTTTGCCTTTACATAAGATTCCATCAAAGTCCCGTATGTTGAGATCTAGAATCCACTCTATGTGTACCCACTTGTGGTTATTCTAGAGGGATTTAAATTTTAGCAACTTTTGTAATAAAACACAAGCACCAATTTAAGGTTGCACTGAGATATGACAATGCTTAGTCATCCATCACCAAACGCAAATCTAGAACAATTGCAAGTACACCAAATAGTGTCAAGGGGGAAATGTTTGTGTGGGTCTTATTTTCGCTATATTCACGATTATATAAACTATCAAGTAAATAAAACCACCGCAAAGTGCTGTTCTATAGTATTTGGGTATATGATCCCGCTCTTAGAATACTTACCCATCCGCGAAATGTTAAACCATCGGAAATGTTAAAGAATTAAAATTCGTAAAATTTTTGCCCCGCGAAATTAGAGCCTTTTACACGTAGTTGCCTTAGCTCCAAATTTCAATGAGTAAATAGAGTACATATTATACAGTACTATAATACTTGTAACTGTGCCACCTACATGTACATGGTATAGATACACACTTCGATGTAATTTCAGCTTGCCGCGCGAGATAACTGGACGACCCAGAAGACAAATGGACTGGGAACACAAAGAAAGAGCAGCATATTTATCGGAGAAAGCCCGGGGAGTTACGAAGACAGTCTGGGATCTTTGAAGTCCCGGGAAGCAACTTAAGTTGTGAGCTCGAAGCACAGGTGGGTCTAATTATAAGTTGGCTGGTTTTTCCTGGTATCTGGTGTAATAATGGACCATTTTCATAGATTTTAACCCAATGGCATGGTAATTATAAATTTGTTGTTTTATAAAGAAAATATTGCTGTCAGCTTATATTCATCAACCTTGACTCCGACGTCTAAGCAATAGCTGTAGTTTTTGTAGTTTGCTCTTGACATCAGCAAGCTTTTTGCTGAACACCATTGGTAGGGCAGCTGACATTAAATGAATTTGTTTGTTAAGTTCTTAATTTCAATTTGTAGTGTTTCTTTTGTTTTACAGCAAGGGCAAGAAACAGAACATTAGGCAAAAAAGTTGAGCAGGTTAGAAATGGCCGTAACGGACTTCACCGATAGTATAAAGGGATGAGGATACAGGGACTTCAAAAACAGTGCAATGGACAAACTTTCAAACAGACCTCAAAGGTTGTGGGCGGAGTTCATGGAAACTCAAACGGACCTCTAAGGTTAGCATGCGGCGGGTCATGTATAAATCAGACAGACATTTTTCAAGGTCAGTGGGCCGGGTCATGTAAAATCAAAAGACATCAAGGTTAGTGGTCCGGTGTCATGTAAAATCAAACAGACATCAAGGTTAGTGGACGGAGTCATGTAAAACTCAGACCAAGACATCAAGGGTCAGTGGGTGGGGTTCCATGTAAACTTCAAGTACAGACATCAAGGTCAGGGTGGGGTCATGTAAAACTCAGGACACTGCAAGGTCAGTGGGTGGAGTCATGTAAAATCAAACAGGACATCTTATACCGATGGTAGGCGGAAGCTGATTACCGTGGACCGTTTTGGTAAAGTCTACTACTCTTTTAAATCTTTCTTACTTCGACATGCAGTCCTTATCTCATAATATGATTCTTTAAACGACCAACAAGTTAAACAGGTGTGCTGTTTTTTACCGGTACATCTGTAGCATTCGAAAGGGTTTTCATTCCGCAGGATACATGTTGTTACGGCATAATTAGGGCCTGTTTTGAGTCCCGAAAATGTCAAAACATTACTCTTCTTTTTTTTTATTTTTTAAAGAGAAAAACCACAAGCTTTCGAAATTATTATTGAGTTTCATTACGAAACATTACAGCAATTTAATTTTCTGTTTGCTTCCTTCCTGTGTATGGACTCAAACCAAGACTTTTGGAAAATAAATAGTGAAAAAAAATTGATTTTCTCTTTAAAAGGTGACATAAAACACTTTAATGTTGATAAGATCCAATATTATCGCGATATCTGGGACTTTGTCATATCGTATCGTATCGTATCGAAATTGGGGGTAGCAAGTACACAGCCCTAGGGGTATAATAGCGTTTCACCCTGTCTGGTCGCGTCCGTCTTGTCTGTCCGAAATATGTTGTTTGTCCGGCAACCTCCTAAAGACTTGCAGGATCAATGAACTTTGTGTAGGTTTAAGAATATCATAATGGAGATGTGCATTATGTCAGGAATTTTATTTATGGGACAATTTTTGTGACAAGATATTGAACGTTTTGGACTTAGGCCCTTTTCACCAAAATATCCTACGCATCAGTGCGTTTGTCCGCAACTCCTCCTCAACAACTTGCTGCAGGAATTTTTATGAAACTTTGTGGAGTGTTAGAAATTACTATAATGGAGATGTGCATATTGTTCAGGAATTTTATTTGGACCAATTTTTGTACAAGATATGGAACGTTTTTGGACTTAGGCCTTTTCACCAAAATACCTTATGCATTCATTAGTGCGTTGTCCGCAACCTCCTCCTAAAACGACTTGCAGGATTTTTATGAAAACGTTTTGGGAGTGTTAGTAAATATAATGGAGATGTGCATATTGTCAGGAATTTTATTTGGACAATTGTTGTCAAGATGTGAAGTTTGGACGTAGGCCATTTTTCACCAATAATACCTATGTATCAGTCGCCGTTAGTCCGCCAACTCCTCTAAACAAACTTGCAGGATGTTTGATTGAAATTTGTGGAGGTGTTAAATATATATGAGAAGATGTGTCATATTGTATCAGGAATCTTTTATTTTGGACAATTTTTGTACTAAGGATTATGAACGTTTTGGACTCTTTGGCATTTTTCACCAATATACCTAATGCATCAGTTGCGTTGGCGCAAACTCCTTCCTAAACGACTTGCAGGATTTTTATGAAACTTGTGGGTGTTAGATCAACATAATTTGGAAGATGTGCCATACTTGTCAGGAATTTTGCTTTGGACAATTTTTGTACAAGATATGAACGTTTGGACTTAGGCATTTTTCACCCAATGGGGGATTGGCCATTTAGGGTTGCAGCGTCCACAACTCCTCCATAAAGAATACTATGGCCATATTACCATTGATTTAGACAACTTCTGTTGAATCTGAAAAAATCTGTTGTTGTTCATCTATTGTTAAAGTGTGCACGCGGGTATTATCCCAGATAGGACAGTTCTAGTCTTAACTAGTTTTATGACTTGAACTAGACATGCACAATATAACCTTCCTGTCTAGACTATAGTTGACATGCAAATTCCACCTTAGTCTTTCTTGAAAAGCTTTTTAAAACATTTTGAGTTTATTGGAGTTTTATGGAGTCCTAGATGACTATTATCATCCATAGTCCTTTGTTATGTGAAGAATCAACAGCAATCATTGATTTACAGGTTCCTTTTGAGGAGAGAGACAGGGTTTTTAATGACACGGTCAGAAAGCTGTGTACAGAGTCCACAGGCTGGCCAGACTGTCGCCAGAACCAGATATTCAAACTGTCCAGCAGAGAGGCAATGGTCATCCAGGACACCCCCGAAAAATTCATTGTGGGCCGTTTTGCTGCCGTTTTACACAAAATTAACTCTCTCATTCCAGAGAGCAGAAACATACTTCTACTGAATGATGCAAGGTTAGTGTCATGGAAACTAATGGTACAGTGTTCAAAGTTAATGTCTGTCCTTTGTCTGAAATTGACAAATATTCAAAAGGGTTAGTGAATGTAAAAAATTATACAGATAAGAAATGCCCCTTTAACAAAAACACAGTTGTGTATATTCAAATGTCTTGCAAATTTCTTGTTATTTACAAAATGAGGATGCTAACTGTTGAATGAGGATAGCAGGTAGCTGTAACTTTTTGAAACTATATTGCTAGGCCTTTTGGCAGATTTGAGAAAATGTTAAGCTGTGAACACTGATGCAAAGGACATAAAGAAATTGCAATCTTCCATTCTCTGGTGTAGTTGGTATAAAAAGCCATATCATTATGGTTAACTTTTGAAAACAACTTTGAAGAGATAAATTATTTTTGGAAAATGGAAATCTTTTAACCCTTGGCTTCTAATAAAGTCAAGTCCTACTTTTAATATTCAATAGGTTGTTGCAGCTGATTTTGGATAAGGCGATGATGTTTATAGAGACCAGCCTCTCCGATGTCCATTTAACTCCAGAGCAGAAGATGATCAAGAACAAAGAAACAATGGAGGATTTACTGACGCTAAAGAAAGATGTCAATGAATTCTTTGAAGTAGAAAGGAGGAATTTTAACGAGGGATTAGAAAAAATAATCACACAGCTGAGAAATCATTTACGTAGTAAGGAAGTGGTTCAAGAATTGTGTGATTTTACTCAGACCATGAATACCACTGATATTCAATGGAAAGAAGCAACAATCAAATTGAGGATCAAGCTGTATGAGCGGATAACAGAGGAAATTCAGAAGTGGGAAACTGAAAACAAAAAAATGGAACAACTTGGTGCTGGCATGGCCAAAAACTTTCAAGAAAAGTTTCCAGACTTTGACTCCAAGTTGTTTAATTTACAAAAAAGGTACATTCAGGGCAGTCATTCAGAGTGTATGTTAGCTGAAAATGTTGAGCCATTTGTACCCATTGTGATTGCCGAAAAATTTGACAATATCAACTTAGGATTAAAGGTTTTAGTGGGAATTTCCTTTTCTCCAGTTTTGTTGATTGGGGCTCTTGTCCGCTTACCAGTATGGGGAATAAAGGAATTAGCGAGGAAGATTAAAGGTCAAATGTTGGAAGGAGAATATGCCAAGGATCCTCGGACCTCCCTCAGGAAGTATGCGGAGGGCATTCTGAAATCGGCGAGTGACCCCATGCAGATGAAACCAATCATGGAGAAGGAGGTTTCTCATTTGTTCACATATTTGGAAAACCAGAGGAGGAAAGTTCTCCAACAGATCGAAGCAGAACTAACTCTTCTGGATAAGAGGAGAGAAGAAAAAGAGACCAAGGAATTTATAGAAAAAAACTGTTCAAGTCAAAAAGTCAGGTTTGAAAGACTTCGGAGAAGGCTGGCTTATTTCTATAAAATTGAGTTAACTCCTACTTCATATTGGTCATTTGCTGATTTTGAAGAAGATGGAGTTTTATATCAGGGGTTGTTTGGAGAGGTTGATAAAGCGTCGCCTAAAGCCAGCAATAAAACTTGTGGCCATTCTGATGTAGTTGTTGTGAAGAATTTGCAGAGCATCGATGAGGTGAACATTATGGAGCACATGAGGGTGGAAGAGGCATACAGGTAACCATGTTATCTAATTAACAAGGCATACAGGTAACCATGTTTCTAATGACAAGAGGCATACAGGTAACATACAGGTAACCTGTTATCTTAATAAAGAGGATACAGGTAACCAGTTATCTAATAACAAGAGCGGTCATACAGGTAACCATGTTATCTAATAACAAGAAGGCAACAGGTAACCAGGTTATCTAATAACAAGAGGCATACGGTATAAGGTAACCATGTATACTAAATAACAAGAGACATACAGGTAACCATGTTATCTAATAACAAGAGGCCTACAGGTAACATACAGGTACACATGTTATCAAATACAAGAAGCATACAGGTAACCATGTTATCTAATAACAATGAGACATACAGGTAACATACAGGTAACCATCAGTTATCAAATAAACAAGAGACATACAGGTAACCATGTTATCTACGGGTAATATACAAGAGGCATACAGGTAACCATGTTATCAATAACAAGAGGCATACAGGTAGCATACAGGTAACCATGTTATCTAATAACAAGAGGCATACAGTTACCATGTTATCTAATAACAAGAAGGCATCGTTACCATGTTATCAAATAACAAGAGACACATACACGGTAAACATGGTTATCTAATAACAAGAGGCATACAGGTAACCATGTTATCTAATAACAAGAGGCATACAGGTAACAAACAGATAACCATGTTATCTAAATAACAAGAAGCATACAGGTAACCATGTTATCTAATAACAAGAGGCATACAGGTAACATGTTATCTAAACAAGAAGCATACAGGTACCATGTTACAAATAACAAGAGGCATACAGGTAACATACAGGTAACCATGTTATCAAATAAAGAGGCATACAGGTAACACAGGTTATCTAATAACAAGAGGCATACAAGGTACACAAACACAATAACCATGTTATCTAATAAAGAGAGCATACAGGTAACCATGTTATCTAATAACAAGAGGCATACAGGTAACCATGTTATTAATAACAAGAAGCATACAGGTAACATGTTATCAAATAACAAGAGGCATATAGGTAACCATGTTGTCTAATAACAAGAGGCATACAGGTAGCATAC